>CM060950.1:20259228-20296728 GCA_030765055.1 Mantis religiosa | reverse complement strand
CACTTTAAACACCACGGGGAGGGGCAAAGCCTCTCTCCCAAAAAGATATACTATTAACTCTACTCAGGATACTATATTACACTGAAACACTAAAACACTTTCATTTCTGCGATCACCTCGATTATACAGATTGTTGGACATTACTGGATCAGTTGCACCAACAACCTTGAAGCGGGCACCTGATTCGCCGGCAGGAACCTTATGTGCCCTCCTCAGAACTGGTAGTAATGGAAGGGGAATTGCGCCACCCTCATCCTCTCTGCATCACCTCCGGATTCTGCTACGGCTCTAGTTCTCCTGTTGCCCCAATCTCGTCGACCAAGGGAAACACAATATCCTCTTCTTCTACTATTTATATTTTGCTAATCATTAATATCCATACCTTCTTAAATAATAATATTTTCTTCATTACGTGGATTAATACGTCTTTGGGATCTTCTTAACTCAATTGGTGGTTGAATTTCTTGAACAGGTATACATTTGGGTAGAATTGATTTCCATGCTAATTCGCTGATGGTATTTGCTAATTTGGCCAAGGTATTATATAATTCTGGGATTCTTATTATATTCCATAAATTAAATCCTCTTAATTTATTTCGTTCTTCAGTAATTAGATGGTCATACTTAACGCATTCAAATAAAACATGTTCTGGATTATCTACTTTACTACATATATTACAAATGGAACTATTTAACTTCTTCACTTTATACCAATATGTACCATAAGGTCCATGTCCAGTCAAAAAATGAATTAGACCTTTTGTGGGTTTTACGTGTTTCAATTTCAAGCGTTCGATTATAAATGGAAAGAATTCATGGGTTCTTCTACCTTCATTTATACTGTCCCATTCATTCTGCCAATCCTTCAACAGATGTTTCTTGATATCTTGTCTGGTATTACACACCTTTCCAACTATACTATTCACTTTATCAAAATTATTTTTCTTGAACCAGCTAGCTGTAGACAGTTAGTGATTACACACAAATACTGTGAACTCGTAAATCTGAGGGGCCCACTGCTAAGCAGTATAATAACATAAGTTTTCAATATGGCTGCTAAATAAACTTGTAATATAAAACCTGTATCTACGTGAAATCGCAGAAAGCCAATTCAATTACTTATGTACAGAATTTTATAAAAATAATGTTTATTTCCCTAGAAAATATATGTTTACCTTTTTGGTTTACAGAAAATTTCAGGAAAGTCACTAGTTTATATTTTAGAGAATCTAAAATAACAGTAAAATAACCCTACCGTAAGATGTAATATTATTCAAAAGTGCAGATATTTTCTGACTTATAGAAAGGCGAAACTAATAGAAACTATGATTACAAAATAGTTCCCTGGCTAATGGTCCGTCTTGCTACGCGCACACACATTTTACAATGTTATATTCTGCCGCCATCTTATATGTTCAAAATTGAGGATTACAAGAAAGCCTATAGTTTCAGTCAAAATTTCGGCCTATGGTCGGTCTCTGATATATGGAGGCCTCTTCAGAGACGTCTAAAGTATGCTCAGTTCTCCACCTGTTCCAGAATTTCGTAGACTCTGTCTCCTTTATTTTGTTTTCACCACTTCTACGCAACCGTGGCTTTACTGTTTTGGTTTGCTCCTGTGTTGCACGTATCCACAATACACACAAGGTGGGACTCGAACCCACTACTGTTGATACGGCAGAACGCCAGGATACACTCTAACGAACGTCGCTCATGTTTCTTATCATATGTGCGACTTTTCAAAAGCTTTGACAAAATTGGCGCTAGTAATTTTGATTGAAGACCAGAAGTTTAGAATATATTAATGACAAATGAAATGCTTGTCCTGAATTTTATTAAATGTTAGAAACCGTCTATAGGATAAATGCTCTATAATTAGCTAGTACATCGCAAGTGATAGAGGCGGTTACAGTTCAAAAAAGAAAGGTTACCTTAAAACATACAACTTAGGTGAAACTTATTCCATGTTCCTGGAGGCATCTTAGGATTAGTGTACGATATTTTTTTTTATTTTTGCAGTACTTACATTCTTTTTCTGCTTAGAAATTTCAAAATCTAAGATGTTGTCAATAATAGCGGCAGCGATTATGTTTGAAGTCTCATAAGCCTTACACTTTCATGACAAACGAATTATTTGTTTATGAACATTATCGGATACATGTACAAAAAGTTAATTTCACTTGAAATTGGCCCTAAATATGTAATTTTCATGAGCTAAAGTCGTCAATATATATATATATATATATATATCCATTTTCGAGTGCTTCCACTGTCACCCACAATTACTTGCTTCTTCGACATTTGTGTGTATACACTCTTAGCTATTATTAGTTATGACAAAGTAGTTCATGCTGTAATCTATGCCAAAGCTAAAAACTACAGTTACAGATCTTATAAAAATTATAAATATCTGCAATTACTTTCCCTCGGTATACAATATTACAGGTGCCAGCTGTGGACCGGAAAGCGCGGTACACTGAAAGTTACTTTGTGAAGGAACATGCCGTACCTGGCAGAAATCTGTAAACTAAAATATTGTCGGTTATAGAACATATGTTTGTAAGTAACTTTAGAAATTTGCAATCACACAGCATTCTCAAATCACTCATTCATAATAGCCTATATTTCCAGCTATTCCCAATTTAGCATACCCCTTCACAGAAGTAGCCTTTTTGCACGTTTCGTTGTATGTGCAACAGGGATAGATTATTTATTAAATTTCTGGCGTTGCGAGTTTGCTCTCTGAATACAACGTAATTAGTCACGTTAACATTCAGTTGACCTAATAGTTATCGGCAAATATAAGCAACAGTTTTTAAACGAAAGTGATTATTCTTTTTGTATCTCTTGGCAAAGGAAAGATTGCGGAATCCCCAAGCCTTACATTGCACCAGCACGCCAAATATTTCACAATTGCCCAAAGCCTCCTACACTTCGGCATTATTCTCGTAGCTTTTCATAATATCTACAAAAATGTATATCTACAATTATCTGTTTCCTCATCTACTTTAACTGTTCTTTAATACCCCTACTGGTGACCTGGTATTGTTGTTCTTCTTAACCCTTATGCGGGTTGAGGAACGGAATCCCTGGATCAGTGAGAGAGTCTAGGGTGGGTGCGTGGCATAAGAGCAGGAGGAGTGAATGACAGAAGGAGGGTCAGATGAAATGACAGGAAAGAGGATAATGGAGCGATTGGTCGAATGTTCGCAGGGGAAACCAGGGGACCACGAGAAACCTTCCGTTGCTCCGTGAGGTCCCCCACTTATCTCACTTTGCAGTCCCATGGTATCGAACCCAGTCCGCCTTGGTGAGAAACAAGCGGCACATCCACGGAGTGGTTTTGTCTTTCTCGTTGCACTTTACGTAAATAGAGGTAAACAACGGTTTTAAATATCTGTTCACAAGAATTTGTAAAAAAAAAAAAAAAAAAAAAAAAAAAAAAAAAAAAAATCATATAAAACAACCTATTTTAAATCGCTCCACTAATTGATCAGACAACTTAAGTCGATTTCACACATATAACTTACGTTTTTCGAAACTAATGAGTATTTCAGATGCAGTTACTTGTTTTTGTAATATTCCCGAAGGTTGGTTAAAATACTGTTTGCTATTTCCACGCTTTTAACCTTTAAGGAACTGCATCTGTGTACATCAGTAGGACCCTCTCTTCTTTTACGCCATCTAGTTATATAGTACATTAAGTCCATTATTAATGAATCTAACAATTGTTGAACTGTTGGTTACCTCCAAAGGTTTATAATAAATTAAGTAGGGTTTTCATGAAACTTCTAAGTCCATCCTTCCCACTATTAGATTAGCGATGAAACGGCCTTAAAAATTGGTCTTCTCATCGGCTGAAATACATATAGGTGAGTTGCCTATGTCAAACCCGATTTTTTCTATTACGTCAACGTAACAAAAATTCAAGTAATTCTTCCTGAGAGTGGACTCGTCCGGAATTTTGCGGTTGCAGCATTTGTGTAAGAAGTGTTTAAATGCCGGGACCTGAAGCTTGCTCCGGTTTGTGTTCGCTGCAACCAACGCCATACATAGTTCTTTGTAAAATCTACTATCAGATAATGTAGGCTATTCTTGCAACTGTGTAAGTAATATCTGTTTTTCTGAAGAAACTCTTTTATTTTTATTGTGCAGATTGCTTCGTTACTTCTGTTCAAATTGAGACTTCATCGCACACCCTATACGTTAACCACATGTTTGGCAGAGGACTGTTTTTCACTCAGTTATTAAACCCCTGTGAACAGAGATCCACGCTTTTGGCTATGAAGACATCGAAAACGCAACCAGTGCCATGGACAAGTCAAATCAAACTGACTGTTATAAATTCTGAAACGTTCCACTTTTGAGAACAAGGAAGAGAAGATGTTTAAAACAAGTCATTGTTTGCGGAATCGGACTCGTACAATTTAGTTTTGAGTGCAGTGGAAGTGTGTAGAATTGACGAAAGTGAATGAGAAGCACAATAATAAAAATTGCGATGGTGTTTTCTTCCTTGCAATGTAACGAAAATAAATGTCATTGAGGAAAATTTATAATAATTCAGAAAAAATATTAAAATATTTAAAATAATATACTATAATGTGAAATACATATTATAGCTCTAAATATGTAAAAATATGAAATTTAAAATGTTGGAATAAGGAACTTTACATTTTAATTCGTGGACGTTTTAGGTTTTTTTATAGTTAACAGCAACAGAATATGTAATTACAAAAAATCTGGGCCCTAGTTGTCATTATTGGTTTCATGTGTCAACTGAAAGGGCCGTTACACACGGTGTTCATTTTTATTTGTGGTTATACCGCGCAAAATGTGACTTCATCATTAGCATAGCTGATGGAGCGAGTTTATATGCGATTCCCCTAGCGGTTGGCGATCGTACTTGATCTGATGACAGATGACAGCAGTTTTGAGGTCTCTCTCTGCCGGCAGGTACATATGCTATTTGAGGCGTGTGTCTGCCCGCGTAATATAAAGGTGCGTAATTTCGGCTGGTGCGTAGATGTGATAACTGTTGTAGTTTGTTTTAATGAATGTGGACACTAAATGACGGATAAATATTAACGAAATCTTGCAATTTAGTGCTTCTCTGTGAAAACATATAACTCGATATTATTTAATATAGGAATATCACACTAATAACAGTAATGAAACAGATTCAACTTTTTGGTCCTTTCAACTGTGTACGTCACATCGAACAATGAATGAATAAATGAATAAGTGAATGAATGCAGAGGATGATATAATACTCAGATGTGGCCAGGGTCACTAGAGGTCAGATTTACCCGATATTCGTCTTCGTAGGATGAGGAAAAACCCTGAAAAAATTATCTAGGTAACTTGGTTTAAGCGGTAGTGTAGTATTGCAGAATTTTCTTCAAAATATTCATGAGTCATCCTTGAATATACTGAACTAAAATATTGGTTTGGTATCTAACCGAAATTCCAGTTTTAAATTTTTCTCTAAATTCTTCTTAGGTAGCATGGAATCTCAAAACATATATCCAGTAAACTTTTAAAATTTAATTTGAATAGAATGCAATCCCTCCTCTACCTACTCTGTATATACATGGTGCACAAATTAGGTACTATTCAACACTAAGATGAAAAAAAAAAAACGGCGAAGATACCCGGTTATCAAAATTGACGTTTAAATGTCCCGTGAGTTTCTCCCACCACAGTGGCGCACAGTGGAATTCTCCTGAAACACGAAGTAACCTTGGGGAATTGCAGATGTCGCGCAGGTCGTAATTGCTTTGTATATGTCAATATTTGTTACTTATGACGAATCTGTTCCAAAACACGGGACTACTGAGGGTTTTTTTTCATGCAAAGCCATTATGCAAATCGAACTTTAGCAAGTTGGTTCAATATTTCACATATAGTTCAAAATAAAGCGACTAGAACTATCATAATCAGAACAAACGTCTACAGAAATTTGTATAACTCGAACAAAGTTGACTCGTTGTTTGTATATTCGTTGCAATTTAGGTCGTTTCTATTGCTATGCAATTTAGCATATATACTTGTGGTATAAATCTAAATAAATAAAGCAATTTTAAAAACGAAGTTAGATAAGAAAATTGAAATGTACTTTTGGTCCCTTTTGTGGCTCTCGTTTTTTTTAAGAATATTGTGTACCCATGTTTTGTAGCAGACATTAAAGACAATAGAGATATCTTACATTTTTTAAAAAAAATTAAAACTGATGCCATCAGTTCCAATGGAGGTGCAAAACGACAAATATATAAACCTTGAATTCCTGTTGAATGTCATCTTTTGAAGCTGTAATTTAATCGTTACAACTATCCCTTAAGATTCAGTCAGACGTTAATTTTATCAGACATATTTGTTAATTGGATTGAGGTTTGCCATTTCAGACCCTGAGTTAATCTTACAAAATCTGTAGTATTTGTCATTATCCAAGAACGTTGGTTGTTAACATAATTAATGGTTTTAATAATTGCAAACTGTCAATAATCCCGTGCTTATGTTCCCATTTGCATAAAAAATCCTGCCTAGTGAACGTCTGAGTTCTATCATAGTATTAGTACAAAAGAAACAAAAGTAAAAAAGAGAATATTCTGGAATTATTAATTATGAAAATCATCTGGATCCCTGAACAGAGCACTATCTCTGTAAACTTTTAGGTGTTTCTATTTTAAAAGGCGACAAGAAATGACAGTAAATTGGTAGATATTCAAATCAGCGGTCTGTAGCAGGGAAATTTAGGAGAAGCTGAAGTTGCTAGATATAATTTACGCAGTTAAGGAAAATACAAAACGGATCTCTTTTGGAGGCAGAAAGCACATTGTAAGTCTTATTGTCAACTCATTCTCTTCTGCAATATTCCCCTCTATCCCTCAGTGATTACTTACTTTTAGTTAATGCGTGAAGGAATATGCTGCAAACAAAACTTGGACCCCGAGAAGTAGCAGAAATCCTGGTTTTGAGAATGTCAGATAAAATAAAACTGCTTTCTGCAAAATCTCTTTGTGGGTGTATCTGCGGGTTGTGAATAACTTAAATCCAAATTGAAATCAACACCTGTTTTTAAGTTTATATATAGTTTCACTTGTCATTATTGCATACTAGTCCCAATAAAAAATCATCCATTTGGTTCTGAATTGGAAATCCCGTATAACTTACATAAGCTACAATCTTCTACATATTCATTTTATAATGCTTTCATTCTCACGCATGGTTACTTGTTTCTCCGACATTTGTGTATATACTGTCACCCAATTAGCGGAAGACAGGACCGGCGGCCGCTGGAAAGGACCCTAGGCAGCTGGGCCACACCCACTCATCAGTCTCTGTCACTAACTGAGGGGGAAGATTAGGGGAAATGTCACTTGCGCGGGCGGCCCCTTCCCCCTTTCCCACGGCCATCTGGAACTTTCGGGTGGAAACTAGAGAATTCGAAACAGACGGCGATATTCCTATAAAAAGGGGGTTGCAGACAGACAGTCAGTCAGTGTTTGAGGTACTAGCAAAGGAGCGCCGTGTTAATGAACGAGAAGATTGTGCAACGGAAGACTTTACGTAATTGTGTACGTGCATCTGATCGGTAACGGACGAACTGGTGAATCGTAATTGTGTGCATTACGTAATTTTGTGTAATTGGCAAGTGTTCAACTGTAAGTCGGTGGAAATAAAGAACATTGTTGAGTTTGTGTAATTGGGCTTTTCATTTCACGAGCCCACAAAGTCAGTGCTTAGTTGTTCTCAGTTTTCACGAATTAAAGCGCACTCATATCTATGCTAAACCTAACGAAAACAGTTGCTTCTCTTATAAAACTTCTTAAATAATTGCAATTCGTCTTTTGTAGTATACGATTTTACAAGTAGTGCCATCTGTGGACAGCAACTGGAACTTCCGTTGTTTCTGAGCCAACATGTTTTTCCTGGCGGATAACTGTTACAAAAATATGGCATGGTACGAGAGTAACTTAACGTATTTAAAACCACCACACATTCTCAAATCACTCATTCGGAACGACTTATCTTCCCAACTAATCCAAATTTGGCATACCACTTCACAGAAGTAGTCTCACTGCCAATTTCCTGGTAGTTGCAACAAGGATAGAAGCTATTTTAAAAATCGCACATTACGGTTCTGCTCTCTCGATAAAAATAATAAGTCACGTCATATTCATCACAGCAAACAGTTGTCGGCAAATGTAAACAATACAAACAAAATAGCAGCAGTGTATCTGAACTCTCAAAATCGCGATTTTACAATATTGATTTACTTGTCTACACCTATGGTGGCACTGTTTAAGCGCGTCGCTAGGACCTTGTAGCATGGCAAATGAGGGTTCGAGCATGTGTATGCCCAAGTAAAAGGAGAAAGAGAAGGCATATCAGAAAGTAGAAAAATGTGAGTGTAGAGGAACACTTCCGTTCATAACTACTTAAACCTCAAAGCATGTTTACAAGAAACATTAAGAGTTGATAGAGCAATCAGTTAACTTATCCAAACAGTAGTATAGGAAGGGTAATTTAAGGGTTAGAGTTTACTCTAAAAAGCAATTCATTAGCTGCTTTCACGTACAAGTGAAAGTGCGCTTCACGGAAGGTCGAGTTTGCACATATAATAACTGTCCATAACCATCAGCTTTGAACAAGTTGTATACGACATCGTTAAGGAAATGAATTTTAAGTGCAACACTAACTGACATGTTTAAGAAGTTGGAAAACCCACTGGAATCTCACACTGCACTAAAAGGTGTCCAGCCTGCTGATGACATTTAGTGATTATACACATAACCAATGAACACGGAAATCTGAGGGACCGTATTGCTAAGCAGTATGATAACCTAAGGTTTTCAATATGGCTGCTAATTAGTCTTGCGACATAAACACTGCACATGCATTAAATCGTAGAAAGCTAAGTCAGTGACTGTTGTACAGACCTTTACAAAAATTATCTTGATTTCACAGAAATGTGTATGTTAATCTTTCGGCTTGACAGAACATTTCAGAAAAAGCACTGATTTTATTTTAGGGAATCTAAAACAATAATAGAATAACATTGCCGTATGATATAATATTATTCATAAGCGTCCATATGTTATGACTTATAGGAAGTCGAACCTAAATGGAACATATGATTATAAACTAGTTTAATATTAATTGGTCATTTTTGCGATGTGGACTCACATATTAGAATGTTGTTTCCTGCCGTCATCTTATAGTCTATAATCGAAAAGTACAAGAAAATACTATATATTAATAACAGGACCCTTGCTGCGTTCCCCGCATTACGTTAACTCTAGAGGATTTGTCCTCCTACTGCCTCCGCTCTCAATGTTATATTTCGGTCTATCACACTATTACTCTATATCGCTATATCTGCTTCCACGGTTTCCCTTATCATCTCTCTCTCTTTCTCTGGCATAAACCCTTTCCCTTCGTTCTCAGTTACCATATGTTTATGCAAATAAGGTGTACGTTGATGTTTTAAAACAGCTTTTTCTGATGTGCTTGTTACACATTCTTTTGGGAACTGGTTTATGTATACGAATAGTAAGGTTGAAAATTTGTTATAACGATTTAGAAATTCACCTTATTGGGTTTTCTAGATATCAAGGCTTCTTTGAAATATCATTGTTATATCATTTTAATGGAACAACTTTTATGAGGAAACTGAAAACATAACAGACTTATTGCTGTTGTTCACATATTCTCCAACGTACCAAAGAAGATGGCTCTGCGATAATTTGCGAGGTTCGTCCTAGGAAGGTACCAGAGTTGCTTCTTGGGACCAGACATTCCGATAATGTGTTTTAGGTGGCCCTTCCTGGTTGCCTAGACGAATGCTGGCATGGTTGGTCTTCTATCTCGAATTTTATTTTCTTCGTTTCCTATCGTCTCAAGTCAAGTTGGAGCATATGGTTGGTCTCTAACAGATGGAGGCATCTTCTGAGTCGCGTGAGATGGGCCGAGTTCCCGTCCTGTCACACAAGCTCTAGGACTCTGTCTCTCCGAACTTGTTTTCGCATCGTATACAAATCCCTGGTTTTACTGATTTTGTTTCCCGTTGATTTACATGTATACACAATACACACAAATACCCAGACCAAAGACGGGACTCAAACACGCGACCGTCCGTACAGCGCCACCATAAGTGACCAGGGCTCGTGTTTCTTAAAAAAAGGTGCGGTAAAAGGACATTGGTGTACTAATTGGCAGTAATGCAGCTCGTATCGTGTAGGAGTATAGTAACAGCACCAAGCGTTCTCGGAAAAAAAAAAAAAAAAACCTGTGAGAAACCATCGCTTTACTATTACCCGATCAGGTCAGTGCAGTCCTACTTAGGGGTATGCCACTTGTACTTATTACCGCTAGCCCACCATCCGGTACAGTCCGCTTGGCAAAACTTGAACGATTGATAACAGATCTCATGCAGACATTTTCACTGTTTGTGTAATCATATGCATATTCATATCATAAACAATGAATTATATTATCAAACGCTTTAAAATAGAATGCAGTTTGAGCATATTTCTCTCTCACACACCTTCTTTTTCTGATGTACCATAAACTTAATTTATTCCGGAGTATCTCTCTCACTTGCGGTGTCGGTCTCTGATCCTGTGTTCGGTCCTCCTCCCGACTCATCTTTGCTGTCCAGTCCTGGATTGATTATTATTCTTTCCATCTCTTCTTCCAGAAACGCATCTCTTAATCAGTATGTTTCTTGGATATCATTAACCTTCTGAACGGAGCTTTTCCAGTCATTTACTGCTGATGCTCCAATGGCATCATATATTAAAGTGTTGACAGAGAAATATCGTCGATATAGTTCTCGGCAAATTTGGCATTTACCAAATTCCAGACTATTTCGATAGGGTTCAAGTCCGGGTGATGGGGTTGTAACCTATGTCTTGTAAAGCCAGCGTCTGCGAATAATTTGGCAATGGAGTACGTTTTCGTTGGTCTGCACTGTTTTGCGCGAGTGACAATTTCCGCTTTTATTATTTATGAGTCAAATGGTGTACTGTTGTTCCGCAAACATTCTTGTACTTCTGACTTTAAATTGTAGGCTCAGAGCATCTGATTGTATTCTTTTTTAAGATATGAAGCATTGTCAATGACAACAATGCCGCTTACTGGTTGTCCAGGTATCAGTTGGTTTTGCACCCACTTGGAGTACTTTTCGTAGTTCATTTCGCTGTGGTGATTAGAGGTTTTGGATTTAGAACTGTAAATGTGGCAAGACGTGGAATGAATCGCATTTCCCAGCCAGCATTCACGAAAATAAGACTCAGTCCGGCAATGTTTTTTGTATACACTCCTGGAACGTCGTCACTCCGACAACACTTGGAAACTGTGTAATTTTTGTGAATCTAGAATTCATCCATGTATATCACTGGATTATTTTCCCCGCGTTCATTTCTTCTGAGTGCTCTAAGATGTGATGCTCTTTGAACCACTATGTCAGGGCGTTCGCTCAGTACACTCTACTTCTTTTACACTTTTTGAATTGGAAACCAAAATATTTCACTACTTTTCTGCGTGTTACTTTGCAATTTGACTGTAAATACAAATTTTATGCAAGCAAAAATCTTCTAAATATATTCACTTTCGAATGCTTCCATTCTCACGCTCAATTACTTGTTTCTGCGACAATTTTGTGTTTAAATTTTTAGCTGTTCCTGAATTTCGTGAAATAAAACGCATTTAAATCTCTGCTAAACCTAGTAAACACAGTATCATAAATCATAAACCTTCGTAAATAATTGCAATTCGTTTTTCTAGCATACAATATTACAGGTAGTGCCATCTGTGTACAGCAACTGGAACCTCCGTTGTTTCTGAGCCAACGTGTTTTTCTGGCGGATATCTGTAACCTAAAATATAGTCTGGTATATGAGTAAATTAATTTTTATAGCATCACACTATATTCTCTAAAGATGTCCCAAGGTAATTCAAAATATACATTCCTTTACCCAGAAACATATCTTGACATGTAGTTCTTTAACAAAACATAAGAGACATTTTCGTGAACATAAAGTTTTCGAAAGGAACATCCATGCAATGGCTAGCCTGAAGAATGGGCATTTTCATGAAACGTCTATATACTAAATATAAGTACGAGATTTGTGGTAAATGATGTGATATTTTCGAATTAGGCTGTTCTAACACATGCATACGAGGAGCTTTTTCTGATATATGGGACCCTAAAACGTATACTTCTAGTGAAACTTCATTTTGAATTTTTGGGTAGAATGCAATGCCTTGTACAACTACTATGGTGTGGTAGGCAAAAGAGGAATTTAGATGCGTTCGCTCACGCGTGTTTCTCTACTCTTGTAAACATATTGTAAACGCTACCTTTTCTTCAATGGATTTCAGGTCATTCGAGATAAATATCTGAATATATTCCCTTACTACTAAATAGCTTTATGTGCAAGGGGAATATCATATTACAGCAGCCTTTAAGCCATATTCAAATCCTTAAAGGGCTGGCCCCAGTAAAACTGTTTCGAAATTTCTTTCTCTTTGCATTGCACAGAAATAAAAGGGATTGGATAAAAACTTCCGATTTGAGAAGAATAAGTACAAGACTTTAAAAGGTAGGCATAAAACAAGGAATATCTCGGAGATGAGTTACTCCACCAAATAGAAACTCACACACACCTACACTACCTATCAGACACCCTCAATACACAAAAATACCTGTGTAATTTCAGGAGAACTCGCAGCTTGTATTTCTACTGAACTCTCGGAATCAGATTGAGTACAATGTAATCCATTTTCTAAATACTATGTACTACTATCCGTCGTAAATTAACCCTTTGACCTTTCACTAAAATGCTCTTACAACTATGCAAGACTGAGCATCATATGCTCCATTAACTACTCCAACAAAACAACAATAACGCGGGTCAAAAGCCAAAATGTATTTCAGATAAAATTAGTCACAACCTACTAATTTTGTGTCACTAAACACGAAAATGCTCATCAGTTTTGTAGATGGGACAGGAATTCGGTGCAATTCGTGATTAATTTGTCTCCATCTTAATCAGCCACAAGTTCGGGCGCAATTTGGTACAGGATTTTTATATTTGAGATGGGATGCACGTTGACTTTTAGAAGATCCACGTCCAGAAGCCAGAAATAACAAATTCGTTGTACTTTTATTTGTTTCTTGATGATTGTACTTGATTAACTAAGAGTCATGAGATTCTTGGTTTTAAGGCGTGGTTCGGAATAAAGTTTCGTAGAAGTCAAATTTTGTAACCACTATTCATCACACTCGCCATTACAAAACATATTTATATACCAAGATTATTTTTTCTCGTAACTATCGTTACTCCTATCTTAATTTTGTGATTGGCCGATTTAATTCACGTCAAAACAGTACGTCATATTAAGTCATACAATTATTACTTGGGCCAATCACACAATTACATATATTTTTATAACCCAAAACTACTGTTACATAGATTGGTTCTCATTTCCACTATACCAAGTTCAGCCTGTTGCGTCAGGATACCATTTACTAATAGAAATTAGTTCGAGTATATATTTTTGAAACAGACTGTAACGAAATAGTTAGGGTTGATATAAGACTAGCAGGTGGAGTCCAACCCTCAGCTTGCTATTCCTTTAGCAACTGAGTTCAGTGTTTAGTTTGTAAGTGCGCGGAACAGTGTTTTCGTGCCTTAAAAATAACAGACATTTCGAGAAAATTACAAAATGCCACGTAAGTGCGTTACTAACCCAATTAATTTTTGCTATATATACGGGGAAGTTGCATTTAAATCGCAAAAGGTACCGTTAACTCCCAAGGTGAAAAATGCACACGATCTTTATTTTGGCTTCAAAGTAATGATCGGGACTAACTGTATGCTCCCGTATTTTTGTCGCAGTTGTTCCACAAATCTACCTGAATGTCTAAATGGAAAAGGGTGATCCATAAATGTCGCTATACCAATGATTGGGAGGGAGCAAAGCAATCATATAACTGGCTGCTACTTCTGTATGGCGCTTTCTGTAATAGTAACACGCCTTGGCCTACCCAAATATCTCCTCAGCCATCCGCCCTGTGCCATGTAGCCACGAATTATCGACAACTGTTCCCCCAGCCTCATACATCCTGGAATCTGACAACACGCCATCTCTCTCTTCTGAAGAAGCAGTACCGTTAACTACTCAAGATAGAGACTTTGTGCCTGATACACTATGTTCTGAAACTCAAAGAGGCGCAAACTCAACTAAATGACGTTCTGAGAGACTTTGATCTCCCTAAGAATAAGCCCGAATTGTCGGCATCACGTCTTTGGGAGTGGAACACTCATGAAGAAAATGTGAAAATAACCAGTTTTCGAGTTCGTCAGCGTTCACTAAATGTGTTTTTCTAAGCAAGAAAATGTATTCTGTAATTATGTGGTTCGACTGATGGTCCCCATGAACATGCAACGTAATCCAGAAGAGTGGAACCTTTTTATAGACTCCTCTAAACTCAGTCTTAAAGTTATTTTACTCCGCAGTGGCAATAAATTATCAAGTAATCCTATTGGTCACGCGGTTCATATAAAAGGGACATATGATATTATTAAAACTGTTAATTAACTGTATAAATTATGATATGTAAAGTGGTGCATATGTGCGGATTTGAAAGTTGTGGCAATCATATTAGGTCTTCAGCAGCGTCACAGGAAATACTGCTGCTATTTATGTGAGTGGCATAGTCGTATAAAGGATAAACACTATGCAGCAGAGAAACAATACTTATAATCAGATACCAAAAGCATTGTTTGCAGAATACTGGTTGACGAGAGAAAAATATTACCTACATTACACACTAAACTGGGACTAATGAAAACCTTTGTAAAAGATATAAATCGAAATAGAGAAGCCTTTAGGTACCTTTTTCATACATTTACACTTTTAATTTAGTTCATAATCAAAGCGGAAATATTCATAGGTCCCCAAATAGAAAAGCTAATGACCGTTATACATTTTAATGGACTTCTAACTCGTAAGGAGAAAACTGCATGGAAAGGATTCTCCTCAATTGTGCATAACTTACTTGGTAACAAAAGAGCGCCCAGTTAAACAAAATTAGTGGATGATATGTTGATGTCTTATAACAGAATGGCGTGCCACATGTCTCTGAAGCTGACTTGTTTCACTCACACCTAGATTTCTCTCCTGAAAGTCTTTGTACAGTAAGTGATGAGTGGGGCACAGGTTTTATGTAATCACACATTCTGTTGCTGTGTATGTAATTATAAAAAAAAAACTAAAACGTCGACGAATTAAACTGTAAATATCCTTATTCCAACATTTTAAAGTATATATTTTTACATATTTCAAAGTGTATTACATATTTCACACCATAGTACATAATTTCACATATTTTAATATCTTTTTTATGAATTATTATAAATGTTCCTCGATTCCATTAATGTTCGTTACATGGCCAGAAAGAAGCAGCCATTGCAATTTGTATTATTGTGCTTCTCATTCATTGTCGTCAATTCTATACATTTCCGCTGCATTCAAAGCTAAATTTTACAAGTCCGATACCGATATAATGACTTGTTTTAAACATTTTTTCGTCCTTGTTCTCAAACGCGAAACGTTTCAGAATTTATAACAGTCAGTTGCATTTAATTTAGCCATTTCACCGCTTGCGCCTTCGTCGTCTTCAAAGCAAAAAACGTGGATTTCTGTTAATAACTGATAGAAAAACAGTCCTCTGCCAAACGTGTGATAAACGTATAGGGTATACGATGAAATCTAAAATTGAACAAATTCTACGAAGCAATCCACATATTAAAAATAAACAACGAGTTTGTTCAAAGAAACCGGTATTACTTACACAGTTGCAGGTACAACCTACATCATCTAATAGTGAATTTGACAAAGAACCGTGTATGGCGTTGTTTGCAGCGAACATAACGTGGAACAAATTTCAGGTTCCTGCATTTAAACATTTCTTACACAAATACTGCAACCGCAACATTCCCGACGTGTCCAATCTCAGGAAGAGCTACTTAGATTTTTGTTACATTGGCGCAATAGAAGAAATTAGGATTGACATAGGCAACTTACCTATATGGATATCTGCTGATGAGAAGACGGATGCTTCAGGTTGTTTCATTGCTAATCTAATAGTGGGCAAGATGGACTTTGAAGCTGCATCAAAACCCGACTTAATTTATTGTAATCCTTTGGAGGTAACAAATAGTTCAACAATTGCTAGGTTCGTTAATGATGGACTTAAGGTACTATGGCCAGATGGCGTAAAAGAAGAGAGGTTGCTATTGATGTACACAGATGCAGCCCCATACATGTTAAAAGCGAGGAAATCGCTCACCGTGCTTTATCCAAACTTAGTGCATGTTACATGTACGGCTCATGCATTGCAACGAGTGGCACAGACAGATACACATGAATTCCCAGAAGTAAATACACTGTTATCAGCAACGAAGAAGACTTTCTTAAAATTTCCTTATCCTATACAACGCTGCAAAGAACAGCTACCTGATGTACCTCTGCCTCCAGAGCCAGTGATAACAAGGTGGGCAACATGGATCGAAGCTGTAATATTCTACAGTAAGCACTTCGAAGCTGTGAAGTCAGTAATTGAGAACTTTCTTCTGATCCTGCAGTGTGTGTGTATGTGTGTGTGTGAATGAATCCTTGTCAGCATTCAGCAGTTCTAAAGTGCCTAGTTTAGCTTCATACTTCGCAAGTCATTTCAACTGGCTTACCGACAGTATCAAGAAACTGGAAACTTCAGGTATGCCTCACCAAGAAGCTGTGGAAATAATGCAAGATGCACTTCAAAACACTATTTTTATGTGCAAGTAACTCCTACTTTACTACATACGCTCCACAACTTGAGCTAACATGTCAGCCTGCAGTAAATTTTTATTTACTACAAATAGATAGTGAAGCACAACATGAACGGTTGCTATGCACAGTTGCTCATGTGCATACAAGGTGATCAAATTTGCTACTACAGTTTTCACGAATTTCATAAAAAGAATTGTCGCAAGGCATTGTTTGCGCAGGGCAGCGGCCTTTGCGGGCGAAAGAGAAAAAACAATGCTCCAAACCACGCCCACGCCCCTGCGCGCGGTAACCTTTTCCGAGAGGGAAAGGGACGAAAATATCCTGGATAAATCGTTCGTTTCTCTCTCCATCGTGAAAGATCGTGTTACTCAGACAAGTTTCGAGAAATAGCGGCTAGTGTATAAATGCAGCGGTGTGACCTATTGCCAGCAGTTGTCTATGGACTTGTGAATTGAGTGGTACAGTGGAGCTGCTAGGAGTAAACGGAGTTGTCAGTCGGTTGTAATTGGACTTGTGCGTTTTCGTGCACTATGTGGGTTGTGTGGACATTTGAACTGTACCGAGTTGCAAGATGAGAACTCATAATCATGTAGAGATTTGAAAGTGAATTCCCGGCAATGGCATTGAAGCCTTCAGTCTGGCTCTACCCTTTCATAGTGCGTCCTTAACACGGCTAGTGTGAAAGATCAATTAATTTCCATTAATTATTCCTAGTAGTGGTCCGAACTATAAAGCCCAGGCCTTAAAGTACTTACATGTTGTAGGTCGCCATTAAGGTAGTTGTCTCATGTGTTTATGAGAACTCCTAGTGGTTTACCGGGAGAAACACAAGTCAGTTGGAGAATTTAATGTCCTGTTGGCACGTTGGCTATAGTAACTCAATGGTTTAGAGCGGCTGGATGGAGACCAGAAGACCCGTGTTTCAAATCCCGGCTATGACACTGAATTTTTCAGTCTGGCTCTACCCTTTCAATTCTTTTGCTTCTTTACGTGATGTGAAGCCACGCGGGACTTTACTGGTGTATGTTACGTCATCCTGCTACAAAGGGTTGTTTAAACTGTCTTTCTACTGAAATAAGGAACATTTTGAGTTTCTGCAAACTAGAATTTTAGTTTTACGAAGCTACAAAGTCTCAGTACCCAGACAGTTGCTGCATTTTAAGCATACATTGCAACATCATCACATTGTGCACTAATCTGCCACCCTGGGCGGTGGAAGGGTTCCATGTTTCCCTCATAAGCTGGCCTGCAGCTTCATTTATGGTAGCTATTTTCTGAAGTGTAACATTTATTAAAATATGTAGCACAGGGTTTACTTCTTGTACATTTTTGTCCTGTGCCTAAACAACATTTACCATTATATGCTACACAGGTGGAAACAAGCAGGAGAAAGCTTAAAAAGTGATCACGGTAACCAAAATGCTCCATTTGAACATCTTACCAGTAGTTCCATGTGACTATATGGTTAAACTGGACAACAAAACCTTTTTATGTTATAAAGGAAGCAGTTCACCTTTTTGAACTGATTTCCATTCTGTTTATACTACTTTTCCATTACTCATGGTTTTTAAAAGGGCACAAAATTAAACATTATTTTACCTGATAACAATAGAGCGTTACGCAGAACAAGGGTACTTTGAGCACATTCTAACATGTGCAGAGCTAGCATTATGACAGGAAATTTTTGTTTCCAAAGGTAAAGATAATTTGAATCTTTATATTTATTTGTACAGTTTCCATTACAGTTCCACAACAATGACTTGCACTTATTATACATCCTGCACAAGTACATGAAACTGCTGACTCAACTTTCGTCATAAGTTCAAGCAGTAGAACGTTATAACAATATTTACATACATGGCTTTCTCCATTTATTTTCCTCCACAATATTCTTAAATCCATTTTCCCTATTTACTTAATGCTATTCGAGACAGATATTTGTGGTTATGTGCCCTTTACGTATTTTCTTAAAGATGAAAGGAGAATATCGGAACACAGTGGCTTTGAAGCATTTTCTAGTGGATATATGATGGCTTGGAATTTCCCATCCCTCTACATGGCCAAGAGTTACAAAAGGATACATGTACTTTAAAAAATCCGCATGTATTTTAAGATTAAAGCAAATATCACGTAGTGTTTCTTAAGTGATTCCTTAAAAAAAGTATTTCTATAAAGTGAATATCTTAACGAAATTTATATTTTTTGTGTTTTAAGATGTTCTCTATCTCTTATGGATTACCCTTTACACAAAACACATCTATAGTACACACAATTTCTAAAATTCCTAAAAAATTCAAGGAAAACGTTTCATTTGTCATGAAAATATGTGTATTTTCGTTAGTGCCATTTTAGACACAAACAAAATTTTCAGAAATCCTAGGCCACCTTTTAGAAGAACTTAAATGCCAAATTTGCTTACATTTTTTAGCTATGCCCTTCAGTTCTCACTCATGCATTTACAGACGCGAGCGCACAAACTTGCCCTGAAGGAAATTTTGCTAATAATGCTTCATTCGATTAAAAAAATCCCAGAACACGTGTTTCAGGTGAAATTTCGGAGTCGAACTTTTGGGTGGAATACAATACTTCACCTGTTCGCAGGTAAGTTAACTTTAAACCGTATGGTCAAAACATTGCACAGCTACGCAATGGTAATTGACAGGAAAAAGTGATGGAATGAATAGTTTTTCCTACAAGGAAGTAAATTAGTGCAGATTTATTTGTTTATCAATTTTTATTATTTTTATTTTTAATTACCTCTAACGTGTGATCAAGATCCTGTACGTTCAATTGTTTTCCATGACAAGAAAACTGTGTGCCTTGAATTTTCTGGAAAAGGTCTCAGAAGTCCTTTTCATTCTGAATAAATATTGTAAGTAATTCTATCACTTGTATCTCCTAACACATAGACAAAATGTTATTAAAGCTGATCTTTTTAAAGAGCGAAATTTATGTGAATTTATTTTGTTCCATTAACCATTTTTCATACCTTCTTTGCCTTTAGTTCCATTTTGAAAATAATGTTATATTTTAAGAACTCAATCCGCGCATTCAGTTTATCTTGTGATTTCATAGAAATAGCTTATAGATTAATAGGCGACATTGTTGAACACATGTGACTGAATCTCTCTTGTATCTGATAAGAAATGGCCTATGAAATTACTTCTGTAATCCTATCCGTTACGTTTTGAATAGATAAAAAGGTCAGCCGTTGTGCATGAGTGAGTTGAGAATGTGGTGTGATTGTACGATATCAGTGCACCATTATAAACATACGTTATGCATCAGGCAATAATTTTGCCTTATAGATTTTCGGACAGGAAAATATATTTTGTCTCTGGCGGAATACCGCCTGTTTCTGTCCACAGATGGCACCAGCTGTAGTATCTTATACCTGCGAAGAATAATTAAAATAATTTTTATGTTTTATAGGATATATGCTTATGTTGTTTAGGAGTAGCATAGATTTAACTGCGTTTTATTACCAGTAAAGGAAGAGTGACTAGAATGTTTTCAAATGCAATATCAAATAAACAAATAATACTGTGTTTGAGAATGGAAGTATTCTGAAGTGAATATATAGCAACGATTTTCGCTTACGTGAATTATAGGTTCTTTATAAATTAAATACAATTGCTAACTAACTGTTACTTTTATTTATAGTTGAATCCAAAATCAATCATAACAGTGTCTCTCTTTATGACCACCTTTGTAGTAAAGTTGGTAGCGCTTCTGCCTCGCGCTTAATGTTAAAGATCCCGAGTTCCAAGTTATTTGTGTGTGTCTTATAGGGAGCACATTTTAGACAAGGTTTTCTTTTATCCTGAAAAATGAAAGCCGGGCAATTTTAATCTCTGTCCTTAAACAAAGTTACTATAAAGTATGAATCAAATAATTTAATGAGCCCATAAAATCAACATGTAGGTTTCCGAATGCTTGCTTAAATTGTAAGAACACGTATCTGAAACATTCGGAAATGAAACCATAGATAACTTACATGAGAATTAAAATATAATTTAACACTTTAATCCAATGATGTGATACGTAATTTTTCCCTCAGGTTTAATTGAGGTTTAATATTTAAGTCAAGGAATATTCAATTGCAAATTGCTTTATTGTTATATCAGAACTCGATACCAGAGTATGTGGAACAGTGCGTTCATTGAGCCCAAACTCTTTTAACAATGATAACCTATATAGTAATAGAACCTTAATGTGTGGTACTATTTAACAGATCTCCCCTAGCCGTTAATGTTTACGGTATAATGTAATTATTCAATAAGTCGAACACCCAGACAAACATTCTAACGTGGCTTCCTTAGGAACACCATCACGTTTTATAATAAATTAAAACACGAAATATAAAATATATTTTATTTGTCCTCAAAGGTGTTTCAGATGAAAATAAACCAATCAGAAATCTTATTCAAACCAGATGATCTGTAGTAAAAAAGGTTTCTAAATCATAATGTATAACTTTAAAATTCAAAGACAGATTTACAAGTGAACTACGTCATACATAGACAATGCAATGCGGGTGTGAAACACATGGAGACGGAGGAGGAAAAGAAGTCCATTTAAATAGTTTTAAATCCTCTCTTAGGATCGTAGTAAAGGTAAACGGCGTCATAAACTTACATTCCGTGATATGTGTATGAAGCAACTGCTCGTAAATATTCACAACTTTTCTGAAACATTTGTGGAAATATTCGACAATTGTGGTAACGAGAGTGGGTTTAAATTTTGGTGTAAGAAAGAAAGTATCTGGAAGGGAAAAGATGAATGCAAGGAAGTTGGTGTAGAGCAGGTTGAAAATTAGTACTGAATGCAATGAGCCAACATTGAAAAGCAGGTAGGGTCTCCGAAAATAGGATAAAGATTACATTGGAGAGATGTCGCAAGGAGTTGAGATCGATGAAACAAAAGAGCAATTGGAATACGTGATGAAGGGTTAGAAACAAGCCAAATGCGACTTAATACACAAATGTTTGTTAAAAGAAAAGCAACACTTCGTGTTAATCTGTTATTTCTGTTTTTCTCACTCTTTCTGTTCTTTATTTTAGGTTCAGGAATTTCTTTAGATTGATAATTCTCTGAAACTTTTGCGAGAATGAAAGGAAACTTTAGCTAGGTGAAGCGCCATCGAAGTTAAATGTCATGATGACTTATTATTTACATATGGTGTTTAAGGAGTAGTACTAGATGAAGAAGTATGAGATATAAGGCTATAACTATATATTCGTTGTTTTGGTTTTATATTGTCTTATGAGGAAACTTATGATTGCTATAAAATATGAGGATAACAATAGGAATCCATCTAGGTGAAATATGAATACATGCACACACTATCCCACATTCACACACACATGCACACACACACACACACACACACACACACACACACACACACACACACACAGAGAGAGAGAGAGAGAGAGAGAGAGAGAGAGAGAGAGAGAGAGAGATAGATAGAGAAAGAGAGAGAGAGAGAAGCAATTAAACGGTGTAGAACTGTATTTTAATGAATTAGGAGATAATGAAAATTATGATGTGTTTTAAAATGAATAAATTAAACAAAAACAGGAAAAGGTATATAATGATATATTTTTTTCACAGAGAATGCAATTTTCTGTGAGCGAAATGTCTGTACAAAGTATGAATGTTAATTAAGGCACACATCCTAGGGACATGACAAATGTTGAAGGCTAGACAACAGAGTAGGACATTTAGCGCACTATGACTTACACACACTTGTGTCTAAACACCTCAGTGTATAAGGGATAAGCCCAACAAAGTGCACGAGAAAACAGGATTGCAGGCGGACAACCCAGAGAGATGCACACAAATCCTAAAGTTTCTCGAGTACAGTTAAGATAGTGAACATTACGAAAGAACAAAGCAGGCTGAATGTTGACATCCAACAAACTTATTAACCTTAGAAAGAAACAATAAAACTTTCCTGCGAACAACATAGGTTTCCTGCTATAAGTAGAGCATCAACTTCATTATACACATCACTCTTGAGATGCCAGTGAGCAATTGCATATATTGGAAAGAGTACGATGGAAACATATTAATTGGTTAGACAAAAATGTAAAATAGTTCTTTTTCCATAATTTCTGTACTTGAAATAATTGAAAACTTCACAAACACTGTATAATTCTTACACTTCCATTACAATTGGAATACAGCCAATAATAGTGCTATGTTTTATTACTCCGATATCCTGTTTTTATATTAAGAGGTCATAGTCTGATACTGAAGTGTATTACTCACAGCATAATCAGAATGGTCTCAAAAAAGTTAAACAGATATCGGATGCTTTGCATTCACATTTTTTTGGACACACTCTTGTTCAAGCAATGACTACAAGTGCTCATTCTTCTACCTACTTCATATTATATTCATATTATAACTACAGATGTATCCTATGTATTTTGGATCATATGGATGAAATAAAATGAAAAATGCAAAAAAAATGGAGATAAAAATTTCATGGATAAGCTTATTATCTGTTCCAAAGTTGGTCACTGAGAGTTGGCAAATTTCTGCACTCACTTCTTTTAAGCTAGGGGAACAACGTAGTGCGCCTCCATGCGGTGCTCTCTGGGTAACGCTAAATGGACTACAACACAATCATGCTTCCCAAGACATAAGAAGAGTACTTCTCAGTGCTATTTTGCTATTTTCATCATAGCTGAAGCAAATATAGATCAACAAAATGAAAAACGTTATCAATTTTTAAAATACAACTCATGTATATTAGAAAACATAGACAGAAAGTGGTATACTCACTGGCATCAAACAATGCATAAATGCAAGGTTTGAAATTGTAAAAGAAATGAACCAAGATGACACCCCTGAAATATTAGAATAACAGCCTGCAAACAAAACTATAAATTTAAAATCTATGGAATTTACAGCCCACACAATATCAACCAGCACACGTAGACGTAATAGATAGTGGTAATAAGACAATCATAATTGGTGATCTCAATGGACATTCTACGGTGATAGTAATAAAGCTGGCATAATCATTGAAGATTTTGTAGATATCAACTTAATGAAAATATCGCACAGGAATAAAGACCCGAAAACCTACATACACTATATACGACAGTCAACCAATCCAGATATTGCGATCTTATCAACTGATCTAGAAGATAAAGCTACAAAAAAGCCATAGATCACAGTGGCAGTGGATACAGAGCCATAATAACAAAAACAAACCTAAATCAACAGCAATCCAAAACAAAAATAAAAGTAAAGCCTAAATGGAACTTCAAAATGACACATTGGGAAGAGTATAAAATGACAACGAACTAACTACTATCAGCGGCTGCCGGCCTGACGCCCACATACGCGAGGTAGAGTTGGGCAATCATCCAAAGGAAATGGGCTCGAGATATGGTCAGCATCTGAGCATCCCAATCGGAAAGTTGCTTTCGCAACCAGGCCTCATACCTGTCGTAGCTCGTCACATTCCTCACGATACTGAGTGGGCACTGGTCCTATACTCGGGATTTAAAATCCTAACCACCGAGGGTGTGATCGATCTCGGGCGCATTCCGCAGCAGGGAACAAAAGCATGACGCCTTAACCTACTACTCCACGGCGCAGGACTCATAACGCATAGAGTATATTTTATCTGTATAGCATATGCACATGTGCCTTCCTCCTCAGTAGATATTTAAGGTTCAAGAAATATCTCGAGACAATACCGGAATAGAATAATTTAAAGTTTTTTATTCGAATGCTCCCTTCACTAATTGTTACATTAATCATGACTGCCTTTTAATTTTTTTCACAGTCAGGCCAACTTATAGTTTGGTTTCTAAAGCGGAAGTTGTTTCAAACACCAAGGTGAAAAACGCTTAAAAAGGGGTGGAAAACTAATCAGCCAGATATTTGCATGAGGCATGAATTGCGGGAGACATCGCAGAAAGTCACCCAGACATCGCTTCAGAAATTCTTTTTTTTTTCAATCCCCTCTGATCGAACGTGGGTCAACCTTCGGAGACAAATGAAGACATCGCAAGGCATAAATATTAGGTATATCGCTTTGTAGCATAACATATTACATGTTATTTTCGTTTAATGTCCAACTGGTTCCATCTTCCTTTGTTTCTAATCTTCCCTTATTTTCCAGCCTCTCACTCTTTGCTTTGCACTTTATGATTTCCTTAAGTTATCCGAACTCAGAATACGGCAACACTACCACGGGGCTATTCATCTTTGGAACTCGAATTTCTTATATGGTTCATTCAATATACCTACTAACGGAATGTGTAAATGTTGGAGTAAAGAAGTATTGGAGATATTTATGTTTAAGCCAATTCACTACTGTTAATTCCTTTGAGAGTCAAATAGCTCCGAACCGGCTGCGCGGTGTTTTGTCTGGTCGCGTCCTCAGCACTCATCGCCGAGCAGCTATTATAGGAAGGTGCAAATGAAACAATGCAACATTTTTAAACACTTTACTTCCCGGCCTTATGAAAGAGATGCTAAAACTGATCAAAGTATTCGTCCATATATTTTTGCACCTTTTAAGAACACTATCCAGGACTCGCCCTAGTTCAAGTTGTGAAATGCTGGCTACTTCCCAGCTCATATTTTATTTTAATTCTTACAGGGTGTGTGGGTCTGTCGTGGACGCTTTATTTGTTAGGTTACCCCAAGGATAATAATCGCAGGTGCCAGTTAGGGAGACACCGGGGCCTCAAATCTCTACAAACAATTCTGTCCTGAAGCCATCCACTGATTTGTTCTCATCGAAATTTCGGCAGTATGAACTGTTGCAGGACTTGTTTGGAAAAAGGCAAAATCATGCTCTCGACGATGTTAACTCTCTACCTCTACCCCTCCCTCTCCCAAAATAACGCCAAAATTTTAATCAAGCATGTAGCGACGTTAGCTTTTGACTACAAAAAATTGGTCCTATAACTTTTTCTTTGTTAATGGATCATCACACGCCGTTTTCTCGTTATAAAGGCGTACTTCATGAATAATATTAGGTTTCTGAGAGGTCCAGTAACGATTATTTGTGTACATATTCGTATTCATGAAGGTGTAATCAAGTCTGAAAAATACCTCTGGGGTAACAAAGGGCACAAGGCAAAAGCCACACAACCTGGAGTAACTGAAAATATCCGCCAGGAAATTGTCAGCATTTCACAACTTGAACTATGGCGGGTAATTGACAGTTGTCTAAAGAGGTGACAGTGGTAACTTTCAGCAACACCTTTCATAAAGCTGGTAAGTAAAGCTTTAAAAGTAGTTTTAAAAATGGTTAAAATAGCACAACTTGAAGAGTGCTACAAATACTTTTTAAATTGTTGATACATTCTACAATGTCTGATGACAGACTGTTGAGCAACCTCAGGCATGTTCAATTTATGTTCCACTACCCAGTAGGTGAAGTAACTCTTTGTTATGAATATGCCTTCCTTCAATGTTTTCTACACTGATGTAATTTCAACATCACATTACTTTTCCTCAGCAAATAGTAAGCGTACAAAGCAGCAGGTTTTGTTATAACTAGAGCCCGGATTTCTAAGCCAAATGCTTATAAATGTTTATAAATGCTTTAGTGTGAAATATGGGGTTAGATTACTTAAAAACAAACACAAAACAATCTAAAATCCCATACGCGTAGCCCACGAAAATTCTAAATTTGCTATACTTTTGAACAGACGTCGTATAACGGTTTTGTACCTGGAACGAAATTTCTTAATTTCTATTTCAAACCATTCGGTCTCCTTTTCTATACGTGTGCGTAGAGATCATTGATGATGTAGACTTACCAAATGTTATATATGAAACCTTATATCGGTTAATAAAGAAAACATTTCTATTTTAAAAATACAATAAATAAATCTCTTATGAGGAGTGATAATGTCCGGCGACATTTTTATTTGCGGCAAATAAAACAAATGAAAAGGGGGAAGGAAAATTATGTATATTTATGAATATTAGGTACATGTGAGACACACTGGGTAATGGGACATAGAGCTTGACAAAACATTACATTTAGACAAAAGGAGATGGAACGTTTAATACAGAGTGTTTTTTGAATCAGTTACCCAAGATCAGTAGTTAAATTACAGCAAACACTTTGACGAGATAGAAGACGATATGTGGAAAGGAGATCAACTGCAGGATCATATCGAACCTTTAATCATTAACCGAGCGGGATGGCTCATGTAGCCCGCACTCCCCGGGTTCGACTCCTGTGTACGAGGTTTTTTAGGGGTTTCCCGGGTTGCTAGGCGAATGCTGGGTAGGTTAATTACTTGGCCCTCCATTTCACCTACACTATCATTTCATATCGTCTCTCCTCTGGTAGTTTCTTTCATGGTAGAAGTGTCGGCGCTGCATGGCAGGAGGATATGCTCTGGGTGAACATTCTCTGCTCTGGCAGTACGCCTCCGGTCTGCGAGCCAGCCTAGTGGGCCGGTTCAGGAACGCGGCTGTCGGGTTGGCGGTTGTGCCAGACTGCCTGGAGTCCCCTGCCCTGCTTGGGGGAGGGGGGGGGCAGAAGCTCCGGTTTCCGAACCGGCTTCGTGACTGTTTCGTGGCCATTGTAGTTGGGATAACGAATGTCCTGGCCAGGCGGGGAGATTCTATCTGGTAAAGTGTAGGGACCCCGTCCTCTGGGCTGTGGTGACTTCTTGGGTTCGGCCGCTCTCCGTCTTCTTCTACCTCATCCTCCCTCCCGGCGGTGCCACTTGGGATCATAGACACAAAAGACCGAATCCCCTCTGTAAAACCCAATATAATCATTAGGTTAACCAGCAGTTCTTCCAGTAATGACTCCAATTCTTGTGAGGGCAGCGAACAGACCAACCAGGACTCGCTCTTTGGGTGTTGAATCCATGTCCGATTAAAATAGCATCAAATATTAATATATAATTAATATATAATACTTAGATTAAATAAAAATTGCGACAGTTATTAAGAGAACCAATGTAATAAATTGGGATATAGATTGATAGAGTCAATATGACAAATTCAATGACACGGTCGGGATTTGAACAAAGGATCTCTATGGACCTTCTGTGGTTCAAATCCCGTCCGTGGCATTAAAATTTTCATGTTGACTCTATCCCTTAGCTTATTTACGGTTAGTGTGAAGAAATGATTTATTTTCAACAATTAAATAAATTAATGAGGCATAGATTACTTCATTAGGATTTAATTGAGAACCATACAGTAATTAGCCCGCCTCGGTAGCGTGGTGGTAGCGAGTCTGCCTCACCGTCAAGAGGTCCCGAGTTCGAATCTCGGTTAGGGTGAATTACCTGGATAAGGTTTTTTCCGGGTTTTTCCCTTACCCTTAAAGACGAATGTCCGGTAGCTCTAGGCTCCATGGACCCCAGAATCATTTTGAGCATCATTTCACCCATTTCATTCTTCGTCCGATATGACTTAACGTTGGAGGACGTAAATTACAAAAAAAAGTAATTAATAATCCAATGAATTGATAATGGCACAATAATGTATGCAATGACATAATAATAATAATAATAATAATAATAATAATAATAATAATAATAATAATAATAATAATAATAATAATAATAATAATAATAATAATAATAATAATAATAATAATAATAATAATAATAATAATAATAATAATAATAATAATAATAATAATAATAATAATAATAGTAATAATAATATTAAACTAACATTCCGTTAACTTCTTGTGAGGTTATAATGGATGTGTTAATTGGCGTGATGTATTTGTTGCTTCTGTTGCCCCCGGCAATCACTAATAAACTGAAGAAAGTGTATTCCAATTTTACAAAACATTTTGTTCAAAGAATAATTAAAAGTCCAAGCGGTTTCACTTTCAGATTTCAATTGCGTTTATTATTCGAGAAAAATTGCACATAAATGTGTATGTCGATGTTCCTTCACTGTGTACTATAATGCTTTATGGATTCTGTTCTATTCTTGCACACCTGAATATGATATCTATCACATCTCAGATCACATAGGCTACACAGGCAGTTCTCGTCTGGTTTGTGGTACTTGGTGTACTTACAAATCTTCTGGTGGAATCCATGCGTTGCCAACCTCGTAGCCAGATGTAATTCTTTATTTGCTTGTGTCCAGTCTCTATATAATACTTATTGTGTTTGTTGCATAGAAATCTTGTCAGATTATTTCTTTTTTCTTTCTTCTTTCTTCAGTTACATGTTGGGAGTTGACTGATTCAGAGTTTAATTCTGATATCGATGGAAATAGTCATTTCTTTCACACTAGCCGTGTGTAGGCTAAGATTTGGATAAGTAGAGCCAGACTGACAAATTCAATGTCATAGCCGGGAATTGAAGCACGGATCTCCCGCTCTCCGTGCGGTTGCTCTAACCCACTGAACGACTATGTCCAACATGCCGACATGACATTACATTCTCCAACTGCCTCGTATGCTTCCCGGTAGACCACTAGGGGTTCTCATAAAATATGCTATGAGACATGCACTTTTTGTGGCGTCTTTATGCTGTAAGTACTTAAATAGTTAAACCATTATGTTATTCAGGTAAATTGATGGAAATAATCATTTCTTTCACACTAGCCGTGTGTAGGCTAAGATTTGGATAAGTAGAGCCAGACTGACAAATTCAATACCATAGCTGGGATTTGGAAGGTTCAAATGTTCCTTTGTTATCAGTGGAAAAGGGGTTGCTTAATAAACTTGAGAAGTAACAGTGACCGACATTTGAAGACTCTCTCATTGATGTTTTCTTGAAGAAGGACTGGCGCATTGAAGACAAATCAAATAGACACTGTAATAGGAATAATTTTACATAAGGCATGTCGCTTGAATTTATATATATATATATGTTTGTTATAGGTTATGCGCCAACCTACATAATATTAACCTAGAAACCCTCGGAATTTGCGACTGCCACTCCCTACATTAAGTCTGATGCGACCGGCAACACTTATGAATCACCCACGCCACGCCCTGTTTTGATCGTTTCCAAATATTTGTTATATCATATATGTAATTAACGTTAGTCACAACTGTAATGATACTGATGACACTAAATTGTAATTATCCGGATTTCACTAGCTTTGGTTCTTTCTGTTTTTATAGTTTACCTGCCCAACGTTTCGGTTAATTTTTTTATAATAGTGGTCGTTATGCAGCAACATTAATGCAAGAAATGGCGGCTTTTAATGGGAGATGTGAACACTTAAAGCAGCTCTAATGTGTCCTACCAATCAGTTTAAGACATTCTTATTTATGAGAAATCATCTGAATTCAAATTACCTCATTCTTTAGTACTGCAATGCGTCGGAAAGAGTGTTACTCCAATCATATTGGTGTAATCCGCGAGCACACAAGAACAGTGATGTTAGAGTTGTTACATACCCAAGTTGCTATATCTTACAGATTATTTTGAATTCATTTATTGTAGGCACCATTAGCCCCGGTCGTTGGCGCGTGTGCAGTTTGACTTTTCACCGGAAAGGGTCGTGTGTTTCAATCCCACTAGTGGCGTGAGAGTTTGGTTTTGGATGTTTGTGTGAGTCTGTCAAATGCTTCCATAATTATTCAATGAAGCAAATATTTACCTAAAATTTAAGCAAGGTAATAAACATAGTATACTCTAATATAAGCTATTTGAATAAATTTAAATATAAAATAAATATAACTAAGATTAAGGGAATTGAAAATATTACTGTATATGGTTTTAAATTATTATTTTGAAAATACTTTCAATAAACTTTTCACACTAAAAATGAAATTGCACTAATAATACTTCATAAATTCAATACTCTGTCTGGTTATAGGGCTTCAGAAATACATTACGAACAACAGTAGAATGCAACTGGTGACTATTTATAGGTACCAGTAATGTCAATAATACAGTTAAAAAATCATCCAGTTCATGTAGATACACTAGCTGTATGCTGCTGGATAGTGCTCGCCTTATTCATCCAATTACTCATTCTTATTTCACAATGTCTTTTTTTTTTTTTTTTTTTTTTTGTTTAAATGTTGGCAGCCTTTGAAGTTAAGCGCAACAAATTGCGCCTTTGCGATGCGAGAACCGCGTCGTAAAATGACTCACTTACTGAAACATATGGATGGTGTGACTAACCTGAGGCGTGGCTTGCTGTTACCGCGGCAATAGCTTTCTGGCCAGTTTTGTCTTTGTCCTCGGAATGAGTTGGTCATATTCTGACAAGTTGTAGAATCGTAAAGTGCGAAATAACTGTAAAAGGAAACTAGGACGAATACAAAACACACAAACAATAGCACACCATATTGTGAACAAGATCTTTAGAATAAGAAAGGAAATTTGTGGAAATGTTCGAAAATAACGCCGTTGCACCTCAGTGTATGTAAGTATGGAACAAAGCAGCCATATTCCTTTTCTGAACTCGAATTTTAGTAGGAATGAATAAATGAGTCATTAATTATTATTTCCTTTTTTAACTTTACATGCATACAATTTACACAAGGTGTATTCTCTCCTGGAGTTTCTTTCGTTTTTTTTATTTCTTCTTCTTATATTCAACTTTCTGCTGTGTAAATATAATGTGTAAGTGTAATGTATCTATTATTAGCTTTCTATACCTCACCTTTTTCTGAATTTGCTTCATTTTGCTTCAGATTTGTTTTCTCTTTTGGGCTTGTGTTATTACTCCTGTTCTGAGGCTACGAAGCAGCTGCTGCTGATGATGATGATGATGCTTGATTGTCTGAATTTTTATCTCTATCTAGCCGGTGTTTCGCTCCCCACATTCTAGTTTTCCTCATTCATAGGTTCCACAATCTTTTTAGTATTTATCTGTTTTCCCTGATGACCCATTGGTATAGGAAAACACAGCATCCACACCCATGGATCCCTCTATATAGGTGTAAGTTTATATGCTGTTAGGCTTCACCTGGTTGCATACAGAGAACATTGGTGACATATTTATCATGCAGCATTCATCATGATGCATTTCCGTCTTAGCTTTGAGTGAACCATTGCTCCTATAAGTGAGGACTCCTGCTGGAAAACCCGGGCTTTGAGGATATTTCTTAGGAGTCAGCCCGATGTGAAGGCTTGGATGCTGGATAGCTTTCCCTGTAATGGCATAAGGTTACTTTCAAAATGCATGCAATAATTAGGGCCATCTCTAACTATAAGTCCTTGTAAAAGGAATTAAATATTTCACCATCATGCTAACTTGTTTATCAGTGTTATAAATACACCTTAGTGACTGTGTGACTAGAACTCTTGAGTGATAATATTTAAGCCTAGTAAGTGATTATAATGAGTAACATGAAGAATGCTATATATTTTGAGTATAATCAAAGATGCAAAATGAGTCAGAAAGATACAAGTTCTTCTGGATGACACACAGTTTCGGAAAATTTGAACTCATTGAAACATTCCCAAAGATAAATTGTGTATTACCTTATTTGTTTGGGTCCAGAGAATAGTATCATGTAACGAAGACCTGTTTGTCATTTGCACAATGTGTTACAGGGATTATAATTGAGTTTGTATTTTCTAAAGCTATAAACTGGCTTCAAGTTATTTATGATATGATAAAATTGTACTATTTGGGAAGGATCCAAAATAACATATTATCAGTGGCATTTTGTGACATGTTTGCTTAACTTGCTCTCAAAATACTTGCTGTTACAAATCTGAAATGTAATTGATAATGGGTTATGTGGATGACACTATTATAACCACCTCTTTTTCTTCTTCAGCTGCTTCTTCTTTCATGTCAACTGGTTAACACTTCTTCAGAAGCTGCACCTAACTTGTAAGTACATACATTTTCTTTATGAAATAGAAATTCATGCAACTTTGGACTTACCTGTGAACTCATAGCTTACAATTAATGAAATAGGTCCAAAGGCTAAATAAGAGGCTGCTAATTACATCCCTTTTACATTGCTTTAATTACATCTTTTTAAGTTATTTAAGTTCTGAAGGGTGTAATTGTTTACATTTGAAAAGGATCAATACAGGAGACTGCAATGTTATATACAGGAATATAATAATAATATTACAGTCCTCTCAACAAAAGAAGGCAATGCAGAGGACTGTGTAACATAATCGCTTTTGCTGTTTGCATGTTTGTTTATGCTTGGCATCCAGATATGATAGGGATGCTAGGTTCATTTAAAAAGTCTGCACTGAGGTTGAGTGGTTAGACCACTTGACTCTCAAAAAGGCAACCCAGGTTCAATCCCAAGTGACCGCAAAGTGAGATATGTGTTGGACAACACGGCGCTGTCACAGATTTTCTCCAGGATCTCTAGTTTCTCCTGCCATCTCATTCCAGCAGTGCTCCATCTTCATGTCATATATCATCAATGTTACTGCCTGCAGTGCCACCTGTAGTAAAAGCGGATGTTACACACTGCATATTTCATTTTCATGTAAAATACACAGTTTTGTCTCATAACTCTTCCATGCACAATACCTCTCACTGCAGGTTCATCTAAACTACATAGTGCTGTCTCATTACTCAGCCATACATAATACCTATCACCCGCAGTTACTGAAACGAGCATTAACTCTGCTAGCATGTCTGACTCTAACTCTCATTTATACTCATTTCTTAATAAACAGATCCACTACCAGAGCAGATAAACAGTTCAAGCCCATCTCCCTCCTCAGGCTCTGCTTGCCTTCTTGAGAAAGGTTGACGGTAACTAAATATTTCAGTTGTGGTACATATTAATTGTTTGTAGAGCATAGTGACCTATTTACTGCAAGTGAAATAGTGGAAGGTTTTTTAGTATATAAAGCAATTAATCTTACTTAAGATACATGCTTCTCACTGTTTTCTAACCTACCATTGTATCTGCATCCAGAAATAACTCCCAAAAGCTTTACTGCATGAAATTAAAGGAATTCAATCTCTTCACAAAATACAATAATACAAATTTGCTGCAAAATTGATACTTCAGAAATACTAAAAGTTCCAGGATAATTTTAAATTAACTGCAATTTCATTATTCCAGTTTTCTGTGATATAATTATAATACCCAATCATCAGTTCAAAGGGTTGTATGGTATTGAAATGCTCTTGTATTGTAGTACAAACTTGATGCTCTTGCCGATAAATATGTGAGTTCTATGTACTTTGTTTACTTCATCCTGATTACCTCAGACAACCTCCTCAATCATTTGATTCTGATATTCATTGAAATAAATGTTAGTAAATATTAGTGAATTTGCTGCTAAATGAAATTTCCTATAATAGGGGTATTGTTCATGATATTTCATATTTCCCATCTTTGTACCATAGTGGTAGCATGTCTGCCTCACATTTAAGAGGTCCTGAGTTTGAACTTCAGTCAGGATGAGTTATTGGATTACTCCTTTTTTTGGGTTTTTCCTTATCCTGAAAGATAAATGTCAGGTAACTAAACTCTATGGATCCTGGGCTCATTTCAGCATCTTTTCACCCATTTCATTCATTTTTCAATATGACATTTGTTGGAGAACGTTACTTTAAAAAGTCGTTAAATTAAAATTCACAAAACTGTGATAAAACAGTACAAACCTCTGTAATAACATGTGCATCATTCAGGAATAAAGTTGTATTTTTCTATCCAGTAAATCCACCTTGATAGCATAGATGGTTAGCTTATCTAACTTATGTTCAAGAGGTGCCGAGTAAGAGTCAATTTGAGTAACCTGAATGAGGTTCTTTCTGGAGTTTTCCCTTATCCTGAAAGATGAATATTGGGTAACATTAAGCTCCAGAACCTGGGCTCATTTGAGCATCCTCTCACCCATTTTCATTCATCATCCAATATGACTCAACATTGGTGGACATAAATTAAGAAAAAAAATCTATCCAGTAAAAAATTAAGCAATACAAATAAATGTATGAATACATTCTTCCTATTACTAAAGCTTCAACTTACTTCGGATTTAACGTTTTAACTTTGATTTCAGATAAACAGAAATGTTTTTGAGAAATGGTGTGAAGTTTTATGACACTAATAATAACTTGGTTACTGAAAGAGGGAACATTTATCTCAGCAAACAGAATAATATTACCCTAATCTACATTGCAAGCATAACAGTAGATCTTCAATGCTCTCTGAAAATATTTAGTAATCCAAAACAACAGAACCTCTAAAGTAATGTTTTAGGTTATTCTTATATATCCACTGCCCATATAATGTGGAGGAATTCTCACATATCCTATTCTACAAGGTACATTTTCAATACATAGAGCATGTCGCAGACAACAGTGATTTAATGATTTACATTATAATTGACCTCCTGCATTGTGTGTTATCAGGTTAATGCCTAAAATGGTAATGGTTTACAATTTTCATTTGTTAATACTTAAATAAGGTATGTATATAAAAACAAATAAAAATTAAGTAACAGTCTTGTAGTGGTGGTGGATGTATTACAGGGTCCATTTGCCATAAATCTACAATGCTTTCAATGTTTGTGAGCTTTGTTCACAGTGGACAGTCAACAAATAAACAATTGGACATAATTTGAAAAAGAAAATTTTAGGAAAATGTAAATGCATAATTAACTTTGAGGTTCAAAATACTGAAGTTAGTGCTTAATTCAGGCAGGACTTAAGTGGCTTTCATAGTAAACCATGGTGTAACAGCCACATCAGATTGGGCCAGAGCTGGCCAAGAGCCTCACATACAGATATGCAACGTAGAGGTGGGCAATCATTCAACTGATATGAGGAGGTGATGTGGTCAGCATCATGCACCTCCAACTGAAATTGCTGCCTTTCTAGACCAAGGTTTGCTACCTATCGGATCTTCAAGTTCCTCTTAATGCTGATAGGGCACTGGTTCTATACCTGGGTCTCAAAAAGCTGCACCAACCTGGGGTGGGATCAAAGCCAGGTGTCTTTAATGGCAATGAAACAAAGCACAATGCTCCAGCCCACTACACTACGGACCTGGATGAAGTGGCTTTCCTATTTCACATAATATAATGTAATAGCATGCATTTTCAGTTTATTTTATTCTTTAATTTCTGAAGCATAGAAAACAATAGTTTCTTAAAGCAGAAAACCAGAGAAACATAACAGTATGTTTAGGTAGCAAGAAGTGCAACTTTTATAGTATTAGTACTGACTTCACCAGTGATTTGAATCACTGAGTGCTGCTTTAGCAAGGGAAATAGTTCAAACCGGGGAAAATCCCCAGGGGTCAGGTAAGCTGGCCATGGGAAGTGAACCCGTCCTCCCAAATGTGGGCTACAAACGAAACCACATGAGTCATTCTGCTCAGCTTATATGCACATCTAGCTTGGCACAATATATGCTTGCTTTTTAATGAGACGAGTGGAGAACTTGCTGTATGGACTTGCCTCATATATACACAGATTATAACAATTTGTTTTGCTGAATGATCTTATGAAAAATTGTTCCAGCATTTACCAATAAAACTAGCGCTTAGTTTTGCCATGTCTTGACATTCATGCTCAGTTTCTCTTGATATTTATTTGGTGTAGGTATCTATGGAAAAGTAGCATTCATTAAACAATATTTATTTTACATATGTTTTAGGGTCCAATCTGGAGAGAGGAGGCCTGAAAATTTTGATGAATATCAAGTAGCAGCAGTTCTATGAGGAAGGAAGATCTTGAAGTTCATGTGTGAAAATCCCCTTCACTCACTAGGTGAGATTGCAATTGCAGTCAATTTTACATTTCAGAGGAAAGAACTCAGGTATTTTCTTTCTGGAGAGATACACTCAGAATCCACTTCTAGGTAGGATGAAGAATTTTATCACATTCAGGTATATCTACCAGTTTCTCATAACAGACAGATTCCTCGTTTTTAATACGTTTACTGAAAGTTTGAGAATGTTATATTTGAACACATAGTTCATAATATGAATTTCAGCTTTGTCTTGCAAAATGTACAATACAACCCTGTGATTATATCCAAATGATAGCACTATCATGATTATTATGCTCTATCTGTAAGGTCCTTGGACATTCTAGAATGTTGATGTATAGTTTTATCCCCTTTAATGCTTCCAGATCCTACTATTAGCACTTAGCACTGTTTTTTGCATGAAAATGCAATAAAAATATATATTTTATTTAGTATATACATAGGTAGTTTCGGCAATGTGTAATGATTTAAAGGTATCGCATATGACTACTGAATGGTCATTCCAGCTGGAGTGTAAAATTCTTCTGGTCCATAAAATTTTGCATTTAATGATATATTACTGTTTTTGAAAGTTGCAACACCAAGACAGAAATTCATAAATGCACAGAATAGGTACATGAGAAAAAAAATGATTAAGTTTTCAAATCTGTACATGACGTCTGAGCCTGAGTATTCAGCATTTTATATAGTCTTTTTAAACTGCAATTAGAACTGCTGTATGTCTTGGCATGCAATCAAAAAGGTTCTGAATATGTTCTACCAACCATATAGATCAGTCACCACTTTCTTGAAGGCTGTTTGCAGTTTTCTTTTATGTTAACAGGAATTAACAATTGGTTGTAATATCTTGAATGGAAAATTTGATCATTTAGTCAAATAATTAGTTAAAAGTAAGTAAACCCTGAGTTATAGATGTTTTAACATCTGCTGGTGGAACTGGTCATCAATAAAATGTTATGATAATCCACATTAACCAGTAACAATCTGTGAGTGTAAAATATA
>CM060950.1:20211728-20251728 GCA_030765055.1 Mantis religiosa | reverse complement strand
ATGCACATCTCAACAAAGTTAAATTATTCATTACCTAAATGTATTTAAGCATGTATTCAAACGTGCTTAATATACATTCATTCTTGTACTTGTGTATCAGTTGTGTAATATGCTATATGAAGTTATAATTAATGAAACACTGCACTGAACTGAAAATGATTAGAATTCAAATATATCAATCATTAGCACAAGGTACACATATTTGCCAACTTACATATTACAGCAAAAGAGACATTTTTAGAGGCATTCTTATTGCTTGGTAGAATGATTGAAAGTGTAGGAGATTTTCACCACAGAGAAGACAGAGCATTAACTACTGTTGCATTATTGTATAGTAACTTAAAATTACAGACTCAAGACACCAAGCTAATTGTTGTATATAGTTCTGTATTCTTCATCATATTCATGATACCTCTTTTCTTGGCTGCAACAAAATGTATAGCCTCTAGCCTCTAGTAAGCAGCAATAGATGGGCACACAACAATGAATCCAGTCATCAATTTACTGTTCACCCAAATGTTGCAATTGGTTTTTTCTTCTTTACCTACTTCATTCTGGCTAAATTACAGTGTTTTCTTTATAATTTCTAACTTTTTTGCAGTTTTTCTGGTCTTCAATTTTGGTTGTTTATTCTACCTTTCTTACAATCATTATCGCTTTTCCACACTTTGGACTTTTTACAGTTGAAGTCAGTATTTTACTCCGTTCTGAATGCCTCTTTCGAATGTGAAATTTTGCACTTCCATTGCTGGGGAGTGGTGAGATTTTATGAATGGTAATTTGATTTTTCCTTTATTTGCACCTAACACCATGTTTCGTTCTTCCTAATTTCCTCTCTTTTAACACTTTCTATCTAGAACATATAGAAGAGACGTATTACTGGAGTGAGGTCTGATAGTTACTCAGTAATCCAATAAGAAAGTGCACTGAAAATTCATATATATTTATATTGTTATAATGTATTTATTTTTGTTAATGTTTTTATTAAAAGCTTGTACATGGATCAGGAAGGGTTGTCCTAAACCGACCACCAGTTTATGGTATGAACCCACCAGAAAAGTGCCCAAGAAGGAAACAGCATCCTAAATTTTGCATGTTCAAGTCAAATATACTTCATTTCCAAATTCAAACAATACAAGATAATGTATACATCAGTGTATCTCTCCTGCTATTTAACTTTCTGTGCTTGTCTTCATAACGCTCAAAGAACAATAAGCACAACCATTCACAAACAATGCTCTCTCTTAACTGAAATACACTTAGCATTTGCTTCTGGGATGCAGAGGGACCTGCTTGTTACTTCATATGTGCTGCCATGTATTGTAGTGGAAAAGAAAAATACTGTCCGAAACTACCCTTTGTCCAATAACATATGACCTTCCACTGTGCTGTGCTTTGCTGGATAAGGGCAAGTTAAAGGAATTTCAGCCAAAGTAAGTTGCAAGTATAAATATAGAAGCCTATGAAAGCCACAATATTAATTCATTCTGTCAAGCTTTTGATGAGACTCAGAAGGTCTTCTGTCCATAATAAGCAACACAAATTTCCATTCCATGATTTCTGCATAGACAAATGGTTTATTCACAACCATTTATTGTTTAATATTTCGGAGGGAAGGCATATAGATATCATGCTTTGTACCAGAGAGAGATCTTGTTGGGTTTGTTAAAACATGAAATGTACATTAAATGTTAAGGAACAGAAAAAGAAGAGAAAAATAATATATTTTGAATTTCATAATCAAGAATAGCAACCAAACAAAAATATTTTTCTTTAATTAAACAACATGTCTCTTCAGATATAAGATGCTGAAGTGTGATTCAGAGTATGTGTGTAATACCACAGTAGTTTGAGGTGTGTATGAAGTCACAGTTTAAGGTAGCTGTTCCAAATTCATAAATTCATAAAAATTGTGAAGAAGCAGGACAAAGAAGATTGAAAGTCAAAATGTTAAAACCTTTAGATGAGTTATTCTGCAACATATTTAAATAATTTTTGCATTCATCAGTTATGATATCATAAAACTGATATACATTTATTTTATAGAATAAAAGGAAGTATTTCAGAAATTGGAGTGCCATTGTTACTAAAATTAGGCAAATGAGTCAACCTTGTATATATTTTTCTCCACTTACAAGTCTTTTGATGAAGACTAGTTTCTGGGAACCTCTTCCCTATCGTCAGTTCTGTGGTTGACTGATGATGCATCCGGAGTCTGTATCTATTGTTTGGATTCTTATTGCCTTTAACCAAATCTTCCACCTCTCCTTAAATTTGTTTGGGAACATATCCTACATGTATAGTAGTCATCCTGTTCCTATTGTTTCAGCTTTAAGACAATTTGCCCATCACAGTCATGCTGTCAGGTTCTGGGTATTGCGTCTTCTCCCAAAGATATGACATTGTAGTGTACTAAGTCTTACAGGAAGTGCTTTGTAATTACAGGAGTAACATTCAACCATATTTAAGCACATTCAGTATGGCATCTTGGATAGAATTAGCTAGTTCTTTTTTATTCCAACCATTATTTATAGATACAGCTTTAAATATTTCGTTATACCTCCATTTAAGTACATAGATGATATACAGATTCAACAGCTGAAGGTCACTTAATTACTTATGGAGCAATACCATCATTTTAATGCCTGAATATGCAGACCTTTAAGGTTTCTTGGACATTTTGTCCCTGTTTCTTCTTTGCATCAGGAACATCCATGGTGATTATAAAAATGCAGTTGGTGTTGTATTAAATTTTAAAAGCAGAAGCATTATTAACAGTGAAGTATTCTTCATTTTTGAGTTTGATTTATGAGTCACTATGTTTACACTCAAACTTCACTTACTTGTTGTTGTATAATTGAAACTTTTGAAGATCATTCGATCTCATCCTCAGCTGTTTGGTGACTGAGAGTGACAGAGTCACCAAACAGCTGAGGATGAGATCGAATGATCTTGTAAACGTATCAATTATACAACAACATGTAAGTGAAGTTTGAGTGTAAACATAGTGACTCATAAATCAAACTCAAAAATAGTGTTGTATTGTTGGCACAAATGTAGGCAAATTCTTCATATTCTTACAAAAACTCAGGTTTTATAATTTACTTGTTTTGCTTAAAAGCATGTTTTCTGAATTGTATCTCAACATTAGTAACACAAGTCATCTCTATTTGCCAGGGCTAATGCTGTGATGCTTTTTACTTTTAAAAGAAGTCTTCTAAAATTCATAACGTTATAAAGAGCCCAAGTTTAGCAAGATTTAAAACAATTTCTCTTCCTTACTTGCTCTGAATAAATACTTCCCACCAGATCACATTCTCTCCTTAAACATTTGGTTTTATACCACATTATGGTCACCTTTAAATTTTTCAGTCTGTCAGTTTAATGTCAAAAACCTTATTTACCAAGAAAATTTGTACAGATTATAGGCTTCGTCAAAAAATGCTAACACATCATTACCTCATTTACAATATACAAAGTTTAAGAGAATAACATAAGGTTGTACCATGTGAAGCACAGATACCCAGTGTTTGCCCTAATAAGCGAGGAATACCTCAAAAAATTACAATTAAAATGATTACAATATATTTACAACTAAGCTGATTAGAGTACTACAATATAGGTGATGTGGAGTACAGTCTTGGTTCTGGAGGTTGCCAGCAAGCTTCTTCTTGGGCCGAAGTGCATCACTCAGGTGAACAGAATCCATGAAACAAATAAGTTCAGAGGAGCATTATTTTGAAAAATAACGAGGATGGATGGCTTAGTTACCAATTTGTAATTCTAAATAAAAAACCATGAGCAAATATAGCTTTTTTCTGGAGTGCAGGAAAATTGACTGAAATAACCTAGGCTGTAGAAGACATGATCTACTCTGCTACAGGGTTATCCAAGTCATAAAAATGTTGGATGTCCATTTACTTCTGTTTATTGTCCATTATATTATCATATTAATTTGCATTCTAACCAATGCTTGACTTGTCTATAACATTGGTGTGTACTGTAGAGAGACATAGCAGAAAATCTTGCTACACTAGAGCTTGTGTTCTGATATGCAAATATATCACCTGCAGTGTTTTAGTCTTTGACAGAAACACATTCTCTTTTTTACCCATTTTGATAGCCCAAACTCTAAGTAAACATATGAATTAATTTGAAAACTTTAAATTGGAGTTAACACTGTGAAGTAATGTAATAATTAAAATTGTACAATGAGTTGACTGAGACACTCTGTACTTCACCTACCACAAATTGTTGTTCAACGTGCTTTGCCACCAATTGAAGACTTTATGAGGACATTTTCAACAGTTGACAATTTCTTGATCATGCATTCAAGTGGAGGCAAAACGCATTGAAAGAAAATTTGTGGTATGCGCAGTGTAGAGTGTCTCAGTCAACTCATTGTATAATTTTAAATATATGATATTACAATATTGCCTCAGAAATGTATTTTAAACTATATGTTGCAACCTACCAAAAAAAAAAAAAAAAAAAAAAAAAAGACATCAATCAATTGCAAAATCAAAAGGTCTGTGTTACCAGCCGAAAAGAAAGTACATCTATATAAGGAAAAGAAAAAAGGAGAAACGGCCATTATTTTCAAAAAAATATGTAGTACAAGAAATAATAATATAATAAATAAATTCAGGGGTATGTTATGTAATACAGAATATGTCTTAGGACAAAGCAAACAGAAAACTTTATAAATGAATGCTATGAAAGTCTAAAAGTAAAATATTTCAAAACTAAGAACAATATCCGTTCAACAGCCCTAAATTTTGCAGTGTTGTTTAATGTCTGCATATAGATCATATTATGCACATGGATAACACAAAGTATATATAAGAAAAACTAAACTGCATCTGTTGCTAACTAGCTAATAGCAGTGCAGAAATATGAAAGGTGCATCTTGCATGCAAGTGCTGCACACTTGAAACGTAACATTAACGGTCTAACTCAAAGTGTACCCATGAATTAACATAGCTTTAGCTACAAATGGTACCTTAATACAGTGGAATGCAAATAAAATAGAATAGAATATACTCACGTGTACTGCATGTTTTAGGTTAATGTATCATTAATATGTAATGTAACTTATTCCTCTGGCTATCTCCATTGTGCAAGAGAACCGAGAGCTGCTGGGAAAATTTTCATCAGAGGTGCATAAAATTATTACCTTATAATAGATGTTGGAAATTTTAAACTTCTGCCCTCAAACAGACAGCACTAACTTGTAAAATTGCTCTCACTCACTCGCCTAAGCTCAGCAGCGTGAATCATGAACTTACTGATTACATCATATAGGAAAACACAAGGTTAAGCATTAGGTCAATATTTCCAGAATCTACTATAAGGTAGGAATTTTACTATACTCTGATGGCACAATTTTTATGACAATTCCTAGTTCTTTCGCACAGTGAAGAAGGGCCGCATAATAGGTAACCATTTGTTCTAATGATCCTCTGTTAATTGTCTACTACCTGAAATATTTTAATCATAAAACGCAACTCTAGCCATGCCATACCCTAGTTAAGTTAATGTTCTTAGTGTGATTAACATAGTGGAAACGTATTCTGCATATTTTAGGATACTAGTTGCACAACCAGTGTGACAAAATGCTCACTACTAAACAAATTTCCTCTTAATTATGTTAATTAGAATTTTTGCTTTGATACAATATTAAAATATTACCAAAATTAAAGTTTATGGTTTAGATTGTTCAAGCTGGTATTGTTTAGAAGCAGTTTTATCCCCTTTAACTGTAATTCGGTTTTCTGACTCTTACTGACGATGCCTTATTATCTTGAATCTTTCAAAATTGATATGCTTTTCTTTTTCATTTTTATTTTTTAATAATAGTTGAAGAGAAATTTGGTGCCCATTACTTGAAATATTCCATGCCAAAAAGGGTCAAACCTACTCATGAAAATTGCCAATATTAACAAACTTGCTTTAAAAGTTCATCACTTACAAACACACAAGATGAAGCAACGTCTTTTTTGTAGGCCCTTTTCTATAAATGGCAAGATTACATTTCAAATAAAAATGTATAATTAATAGATGCATACATTCAAACAGAAATTTTTTTCTGAAGTTTCTGTTGAAACTAAAGCACTTTTTTTTAGCAAAATTTTAAAAAAAAGTTGTATTCCTGAAATACTTTGTAATATATAAGGAATGTTGACAAAAGGATTTTTAATTTTAAGGAATGTACAACTTATAAAATTTATATTTTGTTATTGAAATTAAAACAGTATGTAAAACGAATTGCATTAAAAGAAAAGACACTCTTATTTGAAATCTTAGGGTGATAAATTTTCAACTCTGCATCTTATATGTTTCTTAAACATTTCAGAAAACAGCTTGCTACTTAAGCACTTTATATATAAACATTTTGGAAACTTTGAGGCAGAAAATGAGAAACTTATTCATAATATATTTTCTGATACTTAAGGATATGTAACACTAAACCAGATTTCAATGTTAAACTGCGTCCTGGAAAATCAATATATAAGCTGTAGATTTATGTATAAGATTAGTTCACAGAGAAAAAATTGTCTTAATTTCCTTGAAGAAGAGAGTCGAAAGGCTATTGACATATTGTTTCACTCACATTGTTTTTTACAGGACACGTTTCAAGAGCTGTTGCTCCCATCATCAGCTGAGTCTCGACTAGTGCAAATTGTTAGGTGCTAGTCAAGACTCAGCTGATGATGGGAGTAACTGCTCTTGAAACATGTCCTCTTAAAACATTGTGAGTAAAGCCATTCATCAATATCTTCTCGATTTACTTTAATTTTAACTTGTGCTTCACTGTCTCTACACTTCCTCCATTGTTTTACTTTGAAAGACTGTTATTATCTCCAGCTATGTTGTAAGGAATTATTTCACTCTGCTAAATCTTTGTTTATATCAATAACCATTAGAGGAAAATGTAATTTGCACTTCTTTCATTATATAATTGGTGTATGTTAGGCAATTTACACTGTAAATTGTGTGCATGTATGCTCCTATGATAAGTAGTGACATAAGCAAGAAAATGTAAGTGTCTCTGAGAATAATCATAGCTACTTTATAATGTCTCTTATAAATATGTTGAATTAGTATGGTTTAAAATTTGCATACAAGAATGAGTTTGTATGACGTTCTTCTCTGTACAGTATTCTTCAAAGATGCTTATATTGTTTGCAGTTCTGTGCTAGATTTATAGTTTTAAGGGGGGTTGATATTTTCAGAAGCAATATTTTAAGCTTTTGCCAACTAAATTAACACTGTATCATTTCCATCGCAAATTTGTGGAGGGAGAAGAGGAAAATCAGCGAGAAGTCTTAACAGCATCTGGGAGAATATCTGGCAAAATGTCCCTGCATCAATATGTCATTAGTGGATCTGTTGTGAACTACATTTGGAATTGTTGCACATTTTCAATAGTTACAACAATTAAAATATGACCATGCTTTGTTTCATATTTCACATAGAACCTATTATGGAACCGAGACCAGAAGTGCTTTATATAAATGCTCTACTGATTGTGTTTCTGTTAGATCATAGTAGTAATCATTTCAACAGGCTCTGATTTCTATTCTAGAATTTAAGAAGATAGGGTATCGTATATATATATGTTAGGCAATTTTTTTTAGACGGCCTGGCTTTTACTCCCATGAAAAGATGTTGCAGAAGCAAGGAAATGTCCATCGATAAAGTGTAGTGTAGTGATAAATTTAAGTTAGATAGAATTTCATAAATTTATGTTAGTGATTGTGTTTCTGTTAGATCATAGTAGTAATCATTTCAACAGGTTCTGATTTCTATGCTAGAATTTAAGAAGGCAGTGTATTGTATGTTATGTAAGGCAATAGTTTATAGATAGCATGGCTGCTTACTCCCATGTAGAGAAGTTGCAGAAGCAGGGAAATGTCCGTCGGTAAAGTGTAGTGTAGTGTTAAATTTAAGCTATATAGCATTTCATAAAATTATGTTAGTGATTGTGTTTCTTTTAGATCATAGTAGTAATCATTTCAACAGGTTCTGATTTCTATGCTAGAATTTAAGAAAGCAGTGTATTGTATGTTATGTAAGGCAATAGTTTATAGATAGCATGGCTCCTTGCTCCCATGTAGAGACGTTGCAGAAGCAAGGAAGTGTCCGTCTGTAAAGCGTAGTCTGGTGTTAAATTTAAGCTAGATAGAATTTCTAAAATTATGTTTTATGTGCATTTTAAGATTGTAAGCAATGTAAACTATTGTCTAGTATAAATATACTTTTTGAAGACCAGTTCTGTGAATGTTACTATTATAGACACATAAATTAATGTTTAATATGTTTATAATTTTACCTTCTGTATGTTTGGGTTAATGTTTTTCTGAGTTCATTATAACATAGTATGGATTTAAGTACATTGTTTAATTTTTCTTTGGTAAATGAATATGAATTATACAGTCGATTTAGCATAGTGTTAATATAAACCAGACAGAGAACTTGATAAGGTTATGTTTTATATACATATTAAGGTTATAAGTGGTTTCATTCTTTAAGAATCATTGTCTAGTGTAACATAATATTTCTGAAGGCTACTTTTACTGAAGTGTGTGTTACTATTACAGACTTATATTTTAATGTTTAGCGTTGTTTATATTTTTATGTTCTGTGTTCTGTGGTGGTTAGGAAAAGAGGTAATATTTTGTTAATTCGTTCTAATATAGCATGTGATTAATTATATTGTTTAACACGTCTTTGGTAATTGAATATGTATTTTTCCCTCTGTCAAGTGTAATGTTTAATTTTAGCTATATAGGCAGTTGTGAAATTATGTGTTATGTGTATTTTAAGATTTTAAGCAGTTTGAATTATTGTCTAGTATAACATTGTGTATCTGAAGTCTACATTTAGTAATGTGAGGACTACTATTACAGCCTTACAGTTTAATTATTTGTATGTTGTTCATATTTTTATGTTCTGTGTGATAATTAAAGAAAGAGGTAGTATTTTTTGAATTCATTGTAATATAGCATGTGATTAATATAATGTTTAACTCGTTTTTGGTAAATTAATATGTATTGTGCTCTCTGTCAAGTGTAGTGTTAAATTTAAGCTATACGAGAGGGTTTTGTAAAATTATGTTTTATGTGTCTTTTAAGTTTTTAAGCAGTTTGAATTGCCTAGTATAACATTGTATATCTGAAGTCTACTTTTAGTAATGTGAGGCATAGTAGTATAGAGTTATGTTTGATGTTTTGTATGTCTATATCTTTACTTGTTGGGTGTTAATTTAAGGAACAGTTAATACAGGGTGTGGCATGTAAAAGCGCCTGTCATAGTGTTATGGTATATTGTATTATTCACATCTATTGCACGGTTACATTTGTAAATTTCATTTTTGGCAAAATTTAAGTCACCTGTCCTTCCTACCAAAGATAATGTTGAGGCAGGGGTCCACACATGAGATCATGAAGTGTAAGGTTGCTGAAGGCTTAGGTAGTGGAACTTGTCAAAAACAACTGAGAAAAAGTTATCATTGTTCGAAGCAGTGTATGTGATATTAGCGTGTCCAATACCAAAGTGTATTGCCACTGTTGAAACATTTATTTATACTGCTATTTTCATTAAAACAAAGAATTTCTTACATGAGAAATTTCCAGGATATTGTGTGCTAGCAAACAGCATTATACAGGAACTGACTAGAAAATGGCGGTGTACAGGTTTGGTTCAAAATGCTCTCAAAAGCATCTCTCTGCACACTGATTTACATTGTCAGCACCCACTGTGACGATGGATAGTCATGTTCAGTGCATTACATTACATTTTGTGTTTTTCTTAAGTGCTCGATTTTATCAGCGGGTTTTATATGCTGCACCCTGTATTTTGTAAATTCATTACAGTATAGCATGTGTTTCATGATAATGTTTAACTATTCTTTCATAGATGAATATGTATTATGCCCTTCATTAAGTATAATGTTAAGATTAAGCTATATACAGAGTATGTTTTTTGTGCATCTTTAAGTTTTAAATATGTTGTCAGTTTGAGAATCAATGTCTAGGTAACACTGCATATGTGAAGACTTCTTTTAGTGAGGTGAGTGCTACAGTTACAGGCTTACAATTTAATGTTTACCATATTTACATTTTAACATATTAACATATTTTATATGGTGTTAATTAATATTTTTTGAAATCACAAAGAAACCATGTGATTCACTATAATGTTCAACTGTTCTTATTCTAAATTAATATGTATTATGCCTTCTTCAATAAGTCCAGTGTTAAATTTAAGCTAGACAGAGAATAATATGGTAGTATGTGTATTAATTTATAAGTTAAGCAAGTAAAGATTTCTTTATGATATGCTTTGTTTAAAATGCATGTAAGAGGTAACTAACTTGATTCCAGGATATAGAAACCGTAAAAGAAGGTACCTAAAAGAAATTATGCGCCATATTTTTCTGGAGCACATATGTCTGTGGTCTTCGCAATTTGTGTCATTTAAATTAAGACAGCCTATTCCTGCCATATTCAGATAAGTTCGTGCAAACTAATTTCAACAGTGAGAGACCATCTCCCACTCTGATGGATAAAGAGAAGTCAAATGGCGAGACATTGAGATTCCATTCAGAATGTGTAACCCAGTACAAAAAAGACACTTTCACAAGTTTGTGGAGGCATTAACATAGAGGAAAGAAGGGGAAAATCAGCAAGAAGACCTAACAGCATCTCTGGTAGAAAAACTTGCAAAATGTCTAAGCATCAATATGTCATTTGTGGGTTTATTGTGAACTACATTTTCAATAACTACAGCAGTTAAAGCATCGGCAGGTCTTACTTCATCTTTCATTGCATATCTGTTAAACAATAATTGTGATCATTCCAACAGAATCAAAATTCATAAATGTTCTGTAACCAGTGCTGTGTTAGAATCAAAGACAAACATTATCTTTGACCTTACTTACTAATCAAGTTAGTTACCATCATATGTTTTGAAAATAAGTATGTTCTCTGTATTAATGGTTGCTCTTTAAATTTTTGTTCACTCAATGTAATAGCTGTTTTTATGTAGTAAATTGAAGACACATATGTACTTCATGTGCATTGCTTTTCAATATTACAAAACTGTTTTTAAAACAGTGCAGCTTATTTGGTAGCATAGCTTACAGGATAGCAAATCATGTCTTAAATAGAATAGATGGACCTTTCCTGGAGGAAATAATCTATAACAATCTATGAAGTTAAATTTATTTTAGATATCTTAACATAAAGTTTTGGGGTTATACGGTGTCGGTGTTGTTAACATACAGAGAAATGAGAATAAATAAATAATTACAGGATATTAAATCATGTCTTGAATAGATGGACTTGTTTCCTGAATTAAAAAGATACTTTATAGCAATCTATGAAATTAAATACATTGTAGATATCTTACTACAAGGTTTTGGTTTGAAAGTATTTTATTGCTAATGTTAACATGCATAAAAATGGAAATAAATAATTTGTAAATGTATAACAAATTGTAAAATTTGATAAAAACAAATTTTCAAATAAATATTGGATACTTAGCATTTTTCTACTGTGTTTTATTCTAAATGTAATATAGAATTCCAATTAAAAAGAGTGTTTTATTTGTTTTAAATGAAACATAAGTATAGGGAGCCGTGAATCTTATTTAACAAGGCCAGTGAGGAGAAGAAAAAGAAAAAAACTGTTGGTAGGAATATTACTGATTGGCAGTCACACGTATTTGTCTCCATGTGTTTGTTTGAATGGGCTTCAGTAAGTATTTGAGGGTTATTCCATACACTTGACGGGTCCTTCCAAAAATACAAAAAATGATTGAAACCGTTATTCTTTTTTTAAGGGTGATGCAACCATTTCATAAACTTTAGGATGATGTTATAATATATGAGTTTAAAAGCAAAGGATATAAGTATATAAATCATAGGTAAAATCATTTTTAGATAATAAAGTAAAAATACAGTTATTTGATAAATCAAACTCTATTATTCTACATACAGTTGCATATTAAACCCTATAAAATAATTATACTTTAGTTGTGTTTTCAGCTGCACTTGCTTGTCACAAAGTTTGTTAGGCGATTACATCCCTTAGCAGCAGAAGAGGCATTTAAAACTATTAATTATAGTGAATACAAAAGAAGTAGTTACATTATTTTAATTTTCATTAATTCCTGTTAGATGGATTCGTATCACTTTAAAACAGTGAGTTAGTAAGTTGTTTCTGATTACTATATCCTGATTCTACCAAGGGACATTTGTGTCCTTGAAAGCTGGAACCGCATGAAAACATGCTTAGAATAACAATCGATCATAAACAAAACAGTTGCCTGTATCACTTCCATGCTAAATGTTACTTTTTTTCAGTGACGTAATATAGAGAAACAAAGTACCAAGTAATCAAAACCACAGGAAGAATATTATACGTAATTCAGTGACATCAAGGTATAATTACGTTTTGGATTTATGGTGCTAAAGGCCCTTTGGAAGTGATACAGACCACTGATGTTTTAATGATCATTCATTATTCTAAGCATGTATTTGTTTGGTTTTGAGCATTGGAGGTCAAAGGTGTCCTTTGTAAGACCAATAATATGCTGAAAAACTGAGCACAATTAAACATAATGAGTAGAGGTTGTAGTACAACATGAAAGCAACCACCACTAAGAAGTAGCAGTGTTCTAAAGAGCGCATGAAAACAAAAACTGTTTTAGATAAATCTGATATTTTGCACTCACGGGACTTTCTCTACTCTTTTGTCAATTACCCTTTAAACACTTGTTGGTCTATTGAATGTTAATCAGGGTAAATGTCTCAAGGTTTGAGGCATACAATTTGCAAAATCTTTTTCTGCACATATACACTGATAAGGCTGTACTCAACCAGACTTCACTCATTAAATTCTTGGGTCTGAAGGTGAGGCAAATCCTAGTTTAAAAGTAAATATAGATAGTAATGTACTCAAGTTGAGGAAAACTAATTTTGCACTTATGTCATTGAACTCTGTTTTAACTCAGACTTTAAAACCAATATACTAAACATATTTTTGTTCAATAATGAAATATGGTTTCACATTTTTTAATGGAGAGTAAGAGAGTTCTTATATTACGGGAGAGAGCTATAAGAGTGATATGTGGTATCAATGTTATGGCTCCGTTTAAGTTCTGTTTCAAAGGCTGAATATTTTAATACTTCCTTGTGAATATATCTTTATGCTTATATGTTTCCAAAACAAAAAGACAAAATTACACGAAATGTGAATATACACAGCATTATTACTAGACAAAGAATGAACTTCACACAAACACAGTGCTAGACTGACTTGTTTCCAGAAAAGAGCATATTATGAATATATCAGAATATTCAATGCCCTTCCAAAATATTGACAAGTACCATCTTCAGGGAAAATGAATAGGTATAAGTCTACACTTAAACACTCTCAATTCAGCAGGATGTGTCATGTGTATCTCCATAAAGAAATAATGGTCCAATTTTTTGGATTATGTCACATGTTCGTGCATGGCCCTTTAAATCTAAGTTCCTTACTTTTTTAATCTTGTATGTTGATTAGGCACTGTGTTCATATATAATAGTGATCTGTAATTGTATAAAATTATATATAAAATGAAAATCACGACAGGTGGTGCAAATCATTGTCGTGCTAATGAAGTCAACTCTTTTGTTTAATTACAGAGTAGCTTTAAGAGTTAACATAACTTGGAGTATTGTTATTTCTCAATTTAGCCAAAGAGTAGCAAATAACTATAGGTGCAAGCATTAGAATGAATAGAGTAAGCTACAGTGAATCTTCTATAATTTGGAAACTAATAGTGAAATGAAATGCCATATTGTACATGAATTTGAATATACAATGGTTCAAGCTTCTAATCTATATAACATATATTTTGAAGTCAGCAGAATAAATTATAGAAAAAAATAAGGAATAATGTATATTAGTAACAGATACTACATACTGTTGGGCTTATTCTAACAAATTTGCCATGCGTACGTCATACACAGAGTACTGAAGGAGAACAGCATATGCTTTCTAAGAGAAGCTTATGCCTTGTTGATATATGGATATGGAGCCACAATCCAGCTTCTGAGTCACTGTAATCTTCTCAGAGACATTCTTGTGAATGGAGTACAGCACACGGTCACCTTGGGAGGAAATTCACTGCAATGTTTCTTACTTATCAAAAGCAGAAAAACATTTCAGTTTTACAATTAAAACCCACAAGTTGGCTTCCTATCATAACAAAGTTCCCTTACGCCTTACCACATTTTATAACTCAGGATCATTCGATAAAATTTATCTTCAAATTGCATAAAATTGTGTTTGAATAAAAGATATGTATGCACTGTTTACACAGGAAATTCAAGAGGAGAAGGACAAGAATAATTTGATTTATTTATTATATTTATTATTATTATTCCTTCCGTTGTAATTCTCCGGCAGCTACAACGAATTACGTAATCAAGTATTTTCTGTTAACGCTTTATTAAATCCGTAGCGCACACCAAAGTAAGGACTGTTTTAATGATTGAATTGAGAAAGTTGTGTGAGCGTTTTGGTATTTACGAGGCATTGTAAACAGTTGACAAATGGAACACGTATTTTAATTGTATTGATTGTCCGCCAGGAGAGTGGCGATGGTTGTGCCAAAAATGCAATGGCCTTTACGCACTGCGTCGTGCTGTCGAGAGATGGCACCAACTGTCGAAATTTATTCGGGGAAGATTATTTATACATATTTCTAAACTTTGATTACCAACTAAGTTTATGATTAGTAAATAAAGGGTAGATTGCATTTAGTTTTGATATTTGAGAGGACGCTGCAGCTCCAATGTCCATAACGGCATTCTAGGAACAAAAAATAACTATGCGTGAGAACGAAAACCTTCTAAACCAAATATATATACACGCATTTCTAAAATTTTACTTTCATATTTCACATTGCAATAGAGGCTTTTCACATGTTTTGTTGGAACTTGTAGACTCTTGTTATAATATTGAACATATACTGGAATATTCTCCCAGTCTGGTTAACGCGGCATGCACATTCAGCTCGCCATGATGCCTTAAGGAGTACCTGCGTAACTGTGGGCGAGGTACTACATAAAATTTCCGATTCTGTGGTATATTTACAGATATATTTTGTGTTGTTTTAAGTTCAGTGTACTTTAACTTTTCCCAACTCCCATGTGTTTGTTTTATACGTGGACCTGATATACATATAATCTGAACGACACCATAGTACTGACCTGCTTTTTCAACGTGTTCTGTTGTTTCGATTAGTTTTACCCCTCTGACAGTTATTACGAAATGGGTAATGGAACATTTTGTGTAAGCGTTTCATTAACTCTCCGTTAGGCAGTGCCTTGGCAGAACACCGTTGGTCTCGTAGGGCCTAGGTGGCCCGCGGTGTATCTCTCTGCATATATGCCTGTATTTTTTATTTTTCTTCATTTTGGTTTCTCTCTCTAGTTTTTAGCTTTCTTAGGCTTAAATATAGATTACTTTTATTAGTATAATCATACTATTATGTGTTTCAAATAAGAAGAGTTCCGGAGTCCAACTTATCAGATGCCGTATCACACTCGGCGTTGCCAGCTTGTTACTCCACTCCTCTTATATTTCCCTTTCTCTCGCACACTTATACAACATGCAGGTCTACTTGGCGCAGGCGTATGGTAAGCTAAATATACCTTACCAACTTTTACAATGATGTAGTTGCCAAAATCAAAATTGGAAAAAGTATTTTCACAAATTATCTGTATTTTAAAATACTATATTTATAATTACAGTTTATGAATTACCTGTATTTTTAATCCAATGGAACTGCCAGTGGCTCAACCATATCATTGTCAATGTCACTTCCATTCAGATTTAATTCGTCATTGTCACTATCTTCATCGCCTGTCCTACAAAGGTTCCAACATCTCGTCATGTGCTATTTCTTTCTTAAAATCGTCTTCTTGAAGATTTTCTGCATGCGTCACCCTGTTTTCTCAGTTCTCTTGTTACCTTGTCAATTTCTTCGTGAAAAAGTCATTTAACATCCGTCAGATTAAAAGTATTATTTCTGATTGCAATACCCGTTTTTATTTGAGCCCACACCAACTCAATTGGATTATATTGGCAGTGGTAAGGTGGGAGGCTTATTACCTCGTATCCCGTTTCAATCGCAAGTTCATCCAGCTGATACACTTTTTCCGTGTTTTTAAACGGAAGTACTCTTTGCAATAACTCATCTTTAGTTTCTGTTTCCCAAAAATTTTTGAAGAACGTGTACACCTTAAAACTAATACTTCGATCCTGACTTCATAATACCTGCCTTTTTTACTCCCACCAAATTCACCGCACGAAGCAATTGCACTATTTATCTCTTACTGTACTGTTGTGTAAAGAACAAATGAATGATATTGATCTGAACTCAACCAGAGTAAATAAACACTTCTTATCCAACATTCATCCATAAACATAAGCATACAACATTCCACAGGCTAACAGGAAATAAAGTGCTTGCTCTTTCTCGAATTTAACACTTTGACTTATTAACAGTAATTCTTTTATCTGTCATGTGCAACAGTATTTTTGGGTTATGTTCGGAGGAATTATGAAGGGATTATGAATTTATAGAAATATATGTATTTGTGTGATTGGCCGAAGTAGTAACGGTATGACGTAATATGACGTAATGTGGTGACGTGCCATTGGATCGGCCAATCACAAAATTAAGAAGTAAGGAACGATAGTGACGAAAATCAATAATCTTTAGGAGGGAGATATGTTCTTCAGTCTTGTTACGTGACGATAAATCAATAATCTCGTTTTAAAGAGAGAGATTTTTGTTTTAATGGTGGAGTGTGATGAATACTGGTACTTGATCAGGAAAATTTTAAGTTATAATTTGAATCTGTATAAATATAACCAATTACAGAATTTGACTTCTTTATTCCGAACCACGCCTTGAAACACAGATGTCTCATGACTCTTATTTAGAATAAAATGATACAATTGGTGACCAGAGGAAATAGATAGCCGCAAAAAACTCACAGGAGAAGAGAAAGAATTGTGCGTCCAACATAGAAATCCTGTCCCAAATTGCACCCGAACGGCTGATGAAGACGAAGATAAATTAATGACGAATAGACTCAAATTCCTGTTACACATGTCATCAGTTTAAATTTCAGTTCTGAGTAATTAAAAGTAACACGTGCATACATACACACCAACCACTTTGAACTCTCTAGATTAAATAGAGATCACGAACCATTCATAAACAAAGATATAATGTGACCAGACACGTTCTGCCAGGGTAGCAGGAAATTTGTTGTTTCCACTCGCTTGAATTGGATTATTCAAATAAATTCTTTTATCACGTCATGTCAAACATTTACGTTTCAGTTCTGAGTAATTACAAATATACGAACACGCATATATGCCAACCAATAATGATATTTATACAGTGCTTACGTCACGATTTATTGTTATAATACAGGTAATAGTGGTTTGTTTATTTATTTGTATTAGAAAAACTATTTGAGCTAATAATGTGAGGTTTCACGGTTATGTTAGATACATTACTCTCTGCCTTCCACATGAATCAGTCTCGGCAAAATCTGACGTTCCTCACACGCCACTTAGCGGGAATGCAATACGACAACTCCGCAGGACTCCCATTGGTTGCTCACATTGTAGCGCTCAAGGACAAACACCTTCCCATTTAAAACAGATGATAAATACATCGACAAAAAATATAATACTAATAGAGTTTACATTATAATTTACATTACAATCAGTGAAAAGAAAATAACGTATTTTAAAATAAACCTTGCCGTTGGAAATGCTCAGTTAATCGAAGTCATCAACTATTTCTTCTCTGTTTTCGTGATTAAGCAGTTATCGCAAATAATTTCCGCGTTTTTTTCACAAACAGAGGAGCGTTGCATTTCACACATGCATATTTAGTTTTGCTGTTATTTTTGTCTTTACTGCAAGGTTCAATTCGTTTCCTTTTCAGTGATTCTGGTGTATTCGGCAACTCATCTTCTGTTGGTTGTTCAGGTTTATATTTCTTTAGGTGCTCTTTCAAATCATTGGGTAGCTTTGATGCTATTGATCTTCTTTGTAGCTGTTGAGACACTAAAGTTAAGGGCAGTACTTTCAAATGTTCCAGTGTTGTGGAATATTTGTTTCGGCTTCCAAGAAAAGTAGCCATTGAATTAATACCTGCAATGTTCAACACATAGTAAAGATTACCATTAAACACTTTCATTTTTTTCTGGCTACATTGTATGTAGTACACAATTTATCCATTACATCAACTCCGGATTTAGTATCGTTGTAATGCATGATTATTTCAGGATTATCTCGACACCTTCTCACAGGTTGTCCAATAGATCATGTAGACTTGAGATCAAAATTACTTTTTCTGAATCTAATGTTCTTGTTCCACTTTATTCTGGGAATCAGAATCATCTGATTCGTACAAATTGTCGTCCAACGGTAAGGCATTGTCATCGCAAAGTAGACGATCTACTTTTACCAAATCCTATTCAGTAGATCATATCTTTTTCTGATATTCATGATGAAGAACTAATGGCTCCTTCCACTGGCAATGCAACATTCCACAACTTTTTTTAAAGAAGACATAGTCAAGTTATTAAAAGTGAGATATTTCTTGTATAGAAAATGAGTAGTTGTCAAACATTTTTATGATTACTCACTCAGATGAGATGTTCTTCATATCCCCAAAAGCGCTTTTCGATCAGGTTTTGATCATCTTCAGTGTGTGTTGACCAGCTACTCTGTTGAGTAGCTGGTCAACACACACTGAAGATGATCAAAACCTGATCGAAAAGCGCTTTTGGGGATATGAAGAACATCTCATCTGAGTGAGTAATCATAAAAATGTTTGACAACTACTCATTTTCTATACATTCCACAACTTGCTAACGAAGAAAAGCGTGCCATCAGCCTGTAACGGGAGTAGGCGCCAGGGAACTGCCAGACCCATACGACACCTCACGGTTGATTCGTCATTCTTGTAGCTATAACAATAAAGAGAAAAATTTGTCGTCGCAGCAAATATTCGAATAAGGTGTAATGTTATATGTTCTTGTCAGGCAATTACGTAGGTGCGTTCTTTCGGAAACTACAAAATTTAAATAAAACTAGAGACCTACCAGGCCCCAGGCAATTAACGGTGGGTTAAATCTGGACAAGGTCCAGAAATAAGGATCTTATAATATAATATAATAATATTATATCTTTGTTTATGAATGGTTCGTGATCTCTATTTACTCTAGAGAGTACTACAGAAAAAGATGATTCGTATAATATCAAATGCCCATAAACTTGAACATTGTAAACCTTTGGTTATGACACAGGGTATTTTGACAGTGATATGTTTTTTTTTCTGTTTTTTAATTTGTAATTTACGTCCTCCAACCTTAAATCATATCGGACGATGAATGAAATGGGTGAAATGATGCTCAAATGAGTCTGGAGTCTATGGAGCTTAGAGTTACCTGAAATTCGTATTTCGGAATAAGGGAAAACCCCGGATAAAGCCTTATCGAGGTAACTCACCCTGACCAAGATTCGAACTCGGGACCTCTCGAACGTGAGGCAGATTGACTGTGATAAACTTGTATATCTATACTGTGGTGAATTATGTGAAAGCCCACTTACATGAGTTGGACTATACATGCATACAATACCAGAAATAGAAATCAAATTAACATTCCACAGGCTAACATTTCATAGGCTTACAGCAACAGCAAAGTGGTTCTAGGTGATAGGACTATACAATTGGCTGCCACAGAAAATAACCATACTGCCAGTAGAAAAATTTAAACAAGAGACATACAACTGGTTAGTTGCAACTCCATACTATTCGGTTGAAGTGTTTCTGGATGGTAAGAACAATAATGCATAGAACTTCATATGTGTTGTCCTCATCATCACACGTTAAGTTAATGAAAATCTACATTCTTTAACATTGTTCTCTTTATTCCGGTTTTTATAAAACTGCAAAATTTGTGATATTGATTAGGTGTACTGCATAGTATTCTGTATAATATTTGATTCCTATTCTTCCTATATTTCAATGTACTTTAACCTGGTCATTCTATTGTAAGTGCATTGTCTTGTATCAATTACAACCAAATGGTCACTAATGTTATTTTAATGTATCAAATTTGTGATACTGACTTAGCTGGTGATGAGAACAGTACTGCACGGTACAAAGTGTGACGTAAAACTGGTTGGACAGAAGCTGCACACACATGAATACTACTGCAGGTTTGGAGGGTTAGGATGGGGGTGGAAGATTCGTCGGCCGGCGGTAGCGGAGTGGCTGTGCGTGGTGATGACCGCGCTTATTTATTTTATTATTTATTTATTGTTATCTGAAAAGGTTCCCAGAGCCATAGCTCATGCTAAGTAACAGTACAAAAGTATATAAAATGATGGCAAACAGCCCTTAACAATACTTATATTACAATGTCATCGTAGGAACGAATTACCGTACAAAAATAACATATATGAAACATACAAAGATACAAACATTCACTATAACTCAAGAACTAATAGTAACAAAGGACATTACAGAAAAAAGCTCCATATTCTATGGGACATTAATACATATTAATTTTTAACCAGTTCAGCTATCAAACCAGCCATAAATGTGTGACACCTTATCAGCTATCAAAAATGCCTTCAGTAAATTTTAAGCAACTTTCCTTTTAAAACCTTCTATGTTCCTGTAGCCTCTCAGTTCCAGTGGCAGCGCATTATATAAGTTGATAACGTATGAGGTTAAGCTGTTCAGGTCACAGTTGAAGTGTTCACTGTTGATTTTGTTAAGTTTCCTTTATTTCTTGTATTACATATATGTGAGGAGCTTTCAAATGTTAGATTAGACTTTAGAAGATTATTTTTTATTTTGTGGAGGTATACTATCAAGGACAACCCCATGCTTACTTGTAATGGTAAAATGTTAGTTACATGGTAGAATGTTTTTGTATTTGTTGTAAAGGGCAGATTGTAGATTATTTTCAAGGTACGATTTTGAAGTACTTCGAGGTTATGAATTAAATATTTAACAGAACTACCCCATCAGATCTTTAAGTAATCCAAATGAGATTGAATTAAAGTATGGTAGATACTTCGTAAACGATTTACACTGAATCCTTTAAATTTCAGCTAACACCTGAAAATCTTACTTTTTAAATGCGTAATGGGATCCTTCCATGTAAGGGTGCTGTCTAGAATCAAACATAGATATGTTTCAGTCACTGCATTATCAACAAGTATCGTGTTATTTACTACTGGTACGTATGATCTTTTATGAAATAACATATATTTTGTTTTACAGACATTTAATGTTAACTTATTGCCCTTAAACCAGCTATTTGCTTCAGAAGCAAAAGTGTCGCCACTTGCTATCATAATTAACAAATCACTTATACTCGTATTACTGTCTTAACCCACTATCCCGGAAACAATTATTTTGCATCTGATCCAAATTTAGGATATCTGTTAACAAAATTAATTTCACTGTTCGTTTCTTTGTAGAAACAAGGTGCATAATGAGGCTGAAGTAGAAATACATGTTTTAAAAGCGGGAAGAAACATGTTGCGTTTCATATCCTCTGCTATTCGTATGACATTGCTGTAACACGAGAACAAAGTTATGCATTTAAAGAAATGAATGTGTTGGATAATTGAAACAAAAACAAAGAGGAACTCGAAAATTGCTAAGATACATATAATTATAATTACGAAATACAAGCCCGTCATGGAAATGTATCATGATGCTTAATGAAATATAAAGAAGTTCCCTCAAGAACTAACGAAGCAATAAATTTGTGCCTAATTCACCTAACGGTCATTGGCACAAGACGGGTACATATAATCACTCAGCTCAAAAACGTTCCCTTTTGTACATTATGTTTTTTTTTTTCTTTTTTGTAATTTAGGTTCTCTAACATTAAGTCATATCGGACGGTGAATGAATTGGGTGAAATGATGCTCAAATAAATCCAGGGTCCAAGTAGCTTACAGTTACCCGATATTCTTCTTGAAGGATAAGGGAAAACCCCGGCAAAAACCTTATCCAGGTAAATCACCCTGACCGAGATTCGAACTCGGGACCTCTTGAACGTGAGGCAGGCTATTATCGCGCTACCAAGGCGGGCCATGCAGTAATGCTGGTGATAGAAACGTTACATTACATGATATGCTGGGGATTTTGCATATGGCTTAATCTGCAATTATCCAATTTTCAGAGGAGGCAAAATGCACTCTTGAAGCTTTGCTATGCAATACTTATGAATAAGCCAAAGTTTTGTTAAAATAAATGTATTACTGAAATTCATTAGCTTTTCAAGAACTAAAAAGAATAGGTATTTCAAATAAATGTATTGTAGCTAAAAATGTAAAATCCAGAAAGTTTCTGAAAATGCGGTTCGTCTCTCTCAAAGCCTATCGATTTTTATATGTTACGCCATCATTTATTTTGCGTTTAGTAACTATGTGTTTAGAGTACGTTATTGTATAGTATATTTTTGATATTTTATACAGCTGAGTTAAAAGAATGCACTTAGTAATCTTTCCAAAAGGTAAATGCAGGTAAATATTCCTAGGGTTAGTATCATCAAGGTTTCTGTTACTTGCCTGTTTTAAAGCTAGATGGGCCACGTAGTTCCACATGATTATACTCCTCTTGCATATCTCCTAATCCCAGATAGGAATAACTTAACTGGATGTGAATATTTGTAAATTGGTAATTACTGCGACCAATATACTAAAAAATAATATAATTTTGTGTGCAACTCGTACCCAATGCCCTGTATGTTGCTCGTGTTCACCTAGAACTCGTTTCGTTAGGGTCTTCCTTACATCTTCAGCCAATGTTGTCATTGTCAATACGGGATGGTATAGAAGGAAGGTATAGAACAGTTCATTAGATGGTGACATTGGGAGGTACACTGCAAGTAACATCGAAATAGTCTTCATGGAGAAAAATGTATTCTGCGTAGGGAAAGAACTCTCTGTAAGGTACACTCGGTATATCACCGTCCAATATTTCAGGAAAAGAAATTGGGTGGTTGGTACAGTTGGAATTGTCCCGTAACCTTCAAATGCAAGTCTTAAACGTCATTAACTGAGCCATCCCGTTCAGTTACTCTTAGCGATCCTTTTCTTGATTGTATTCCCCATTTCAGATGAGGATGAGCGTGTCCTAATTGGAAACAGTCAATTAATCGTGTCCTAAAAGAACAGTCAATCTTTAGTTTCCACTCTCTCTGTAAAGCTTGCTCACTTATTTTGGTTTACAGAATACAGGATAAAAGCACTGTTTTTATTACGAGCGTGTAGTGTGGTCCAATTGATTAATATAGCTATGTTTAGGTTTAGTTTTTGTAATAGCGTTTGAGTGGCACAAAACAGCTAAGTCAACAGCGCCACGCTCTAGCTACATATTTATTCATCAAGCTGGGATACACATGCTGCAAAGATAAGCGTAGCTTCACTAATGTTATGTTGCCAAATACTACAACTTTTATTTAATTTACGTCCTCCAATGTTAAGTCATATCGGACGATGGATAAAATTGTTGAAATTATATTGAAATGCACCCAGGGCCCATAGAGCTTAGAGTTACCAGACATTCATTCTTCAGGGTAAGGGAAAACCTAGACACAATTGTAAACTCACACACTTGAACCTGTGGAAGACACGCTACCTACGCTACAGAGGTGGGCAGTACTATATCGCAGAAGATTTTACTTTTGCAAAGGTAGAGAAGGACTAAAAAGTTCAATGCCATAGTCGGGATTTGAACCACTGACCTCCTTGTAGTCACGCAGTTGCTACTAAACATTGAACCACCATGGCAACTTTTCAGCACGACATATGCTCCAGCCGACTCGTATTTTCTCTGTTACTCTTCAGCACTTCTCCTATACACATGAGACTGCTAACTTAATGGCAACTTACATGTGGAAATTCAGTTTGCCTTAGAAAAGAAACCTTAGAGGAACTTACGGCTATGTGTTCCCTTCTAGTAATGGGCCGATGTGAATAACATACATTTTTCTGATATTAATGTTCATTGCCTTCTATATTATTATCAACAGAATTGGTATTGCTTCTGCTCTGTTTAATTCACTTTCATAAGAGCCAAATGACATGGGGACGAAATGTAGTCAGTATTTCCAGTGGACAAATTCGCATTGCTAAAAGTGATTTCGCCATTTGTGCTGTTCAACTTCCTCAAGATTCGGTAAACGGGATATAAAATCCATACGCTCCTAAGATGGTAACAAATCCGTGCGTATACCACGGAAAGGAACTACACAACAGCGCTCCAGGCCGGTGCCACACGGAGTCGATAAAGAATGGGATGTAATGATTTTAAAGCATGTCTAAACAAGATTGGTCCAACAAAGTATTACCAACTCTAAATACTGTAATTAACCTGACACACACAAAGTGTAAATCCAGAACCTCAGCTATATATCCACTAAATGCAGATTTCCATTCTCGCAATCTGCTATTTCTTCATTGCATATTCTGTTAATATACATGATGCATACGGTTTCCCTTAATGTTGGAGAAAGCAATAAAATGTTGGCTACATGCAACGAACATAGTTTAATTAGTTATATAGATTTGTAAATAATTACATATTTTCATTAAGTAACTATCAAATTACATGCAGAGCCAGATGAGGCACTTTATAACACGGCCAACGCTTCTTCACCTAGCGGGAAATTTATGTAACTAACACGTCGTCACCTGGAGACCGGGTATACAAGAAATGCTATCTTTTTCTTCCCGCCACATCCTTAAATTCTACTTAACAGGGGAAGGTGTCATTTTGGATGGAATACAATACTTTTCCCACCACAAAGACAAGCATTAATATAACATGTACATTTGCCATCGCGTGTTTTCGTAATGTATCGCTACTGGCGAATTATAACTACATAGTTGCTTTTTGTACCAGAACTTTATTTTTGAAATATCTAATTTAAGTTGTGACTGTTTTCCAGGTGTAATTCGGGCTCGTACAGCCGTAGTGGTGTACTCACTTAGAGAAAACGGATGTTTTATTAAAGCCGTGTTTCCTTTTGCTGCAGTACTCCGTCTGCATCCGATATTCTTGATGAAAGTGGTGCCAGCATTTTGTAGGCTGTCGTCGAAATATTGGAAAAAACTTAGGAATTCCAAGGTTTGGTTTTGACACATTACTTGATCATCGTTGGCGAGACCTTTCAATCTGTCACTTTATGCAAAAGATAGTAAGTTGTTACGTATATGTATATATTTTGTTCATTAAATACGTTACAGGTAGTTGCCTTGTTAGTTATTGATTATTATTATTTTAGCATTTATTTATTTTTACTTGAAAGTAATAACTCATGTTAATATGAAATTTTTTAAACTTTGTAATATTTAGTACAATTTGAGTAGCAGGGTAAGAACGTCTTGTAGTTTTAGAATATATTTACCTACTGTGGTAACTAAGTTTACTAGTCTTTGGTACTCTTTTGTTGTATATTGGTAAATTAATGCACTCTGGTGCTGCTGAATTAAAGAAAAGTTATGTATTTTGGACAGTAAGAGGTTGACAATGTAAAGAAAACACAAGAAGCCATATTCAATATTGTGTTCATAAATTGTCTTTCTGTTAAGGATTATTAAGAACAGGTATTTTGTTTGAATGCACTTTAAGGTCTGTTTCCTTGAATAACAAGTTCTAAATTCTTTTATCTTTCATAATTCCAAGAAAAATGGAATAGTACGTTTAACGTCATATATTTTACCAAACATATCATTAAGTCAATACGGTTCTTAAGCAGAAAGCTTATACTTATATGTGTAACCATCTCTACATATTGTCGCGGCAACGCGCATAAATAGATAATAGACGGCGGATAGTGTTTCACGGTGATAAAGAGCTTGCATAAGCAGTTAACGATAGCGTGGCTAGTGTACACAAAGAGCCGGCATTACAGTAGCAGAATTACATCACATACACAATACAACTGGCAAGGTCAACGGCTACAACACAGCTCACACAGCTGTTCATGCACGTTCAATTAACAGCTGTTCAACTAACAACTAACTCTGTGGCAGGCCGGCGGCTTCTTTTATAGTTACTCAGTATTCCGTAAATTCGTGGAATGTTCCAAAACAATCAGGACGGCGTTAGAAGAAAAAGAAACTCTCCAGAAATCAGTCTCCTTCCCTCCACCATTTCAGTAAGCTTTTATCTCTGCACTGTACTGTCTGCCCCTTTGAACTCGTCCCTTGCGCCACTTCGCAGCAACAATGCATTTGCGACAGTATTAATAAATTGGTAACCTTTATATGTAATACATTTTAACCCCCTATAGTTTAAATTTGCAATTTTGACTTTTACTTCCTCTGTAAGAAACATATATTCTTGAGATATTGCTTTGCAGAAATTAAAACAATTGCTACTGCTACTACAACTTCTCTAGTTGTACCGCTACCGTGGTGTTATGGGATTTTCTTCCTCTATCCCTTATGCCTTTAGGCATCCAGTTGAGGGACAGAAACTCTGGTTCAGACAGAAAACCCAGGATGGATGATCAGTCCAATGCATGGTATGAAAGTAAGAGAAGTAGATGACAGAATAAGGGCGAAATGAATGAAAGAAAAGAAGATAATGGAACAGATGTTGGAGTGATCGCTGGGTAAACTGGAGATCCCGGAGAAAATCTGACCCTGTGCAATTTTCTCCACCAGAAATCTCATTTGTAGTCGCCTGGGATTGAGCCCAGACTGCCGTGGTGAGGGTCAAGTGATGTAACTACTTGGCCACGACGTGGCCCAGAAACTTTCTTTTTTAAATTAACTTAATTCCGTGCACTGCATTTGAAATGTTAGTCTAAGTTAACAGTTTAAGTCCAAGTTATCACTGATGAACAAATGGAACTTTAAAGTTCTCATTATGTATTTTATTTCATTTTTTAATTTACATTTGGTGGTTCCTGAGACTGGAGTTACATGATCTAATTTAACATATTCTTATATTTAGTCCACAGATCTGGCTGTCCTCCTCCTTCACCTCTTCCAAATATGCATGTGAATTGGTTTGGAGCGCAAACCACATGTCGAGCAGAGCTTATTCCTCAAGCCAACACATTACTGAGAGCCCTCTATTCATGTGAAAATGATATTCTTCATGGAAATATACCAACTCACAAAGCTCTTGTTTGCCTTGGAGACACATGGCATGAAGAAACAAATGAACCATGGCCACAATGCAGTGAATAGAATTGGATCCATGTTGCTAAGAACTTCCTTTCTGGAATAAATGTGTTAAACTGAAAAGGTCCTGTAATGAGATATGAAGATCTTTGGAACTTGTATAGCACAGATCACTCATTTTATTAATGCTCTTTGGCTAGCAGAGAATCTCAAAGAAGGAATATATTATATAAGCAATTACAAAGCTGAATAAATAACATTATCAGATATATGGAGCTTTTGCAACAATGTAATCTTCCAATATTATTAATTTATGGCTGGTTTATATAGTTATATTATAATATGAGTTAAAACTGGAAGCAGTACACAGTGAAGTGAAATGACAATTTTATAAAATTGATTTTCCACTTAACTAGCTTTGCCAACCTCAGTCACTTATAGCTCAGGAACAAACAGTATGTCTTTGAAACATTTTATATAGCTGCAAAGGTTATTGTAGCTAGTTAACTGTAAATTCAACTCAACTAATGCTCTATAAAAAGTTGTATTCATGATTGTATGCTACAGATACTAACATGCCGAGTATCTTGGAAATGTCATATTAATTTTTCTGTTTATGTTATTGGACAATATCAGTCTAATGTGTTAATTGTGGAGAATAAGATCTGATATAATATGAATTGCATCTTGGTGTAGTCCTCATGTAATAGTTCACAGGCTTTATTTAGAGATTAAAGAATAACGAAATAAATTATAATGTTTTATTTTGTTTTGTATCTTCCATTGTCATTAACATGTGTTTAAACTGTAAGGAGTTGCTTCTCATTACAAAGATGAACAACATATTACAATAGGGGAAGCGGGACGATTATTGGATAGTTTCCCAATATCGGATAGAATAATTTCCTAATCTTGAAACTGGTGCACTGTATTGCAGGATGAATGAAATGCTCTGACTTTCCCTCCTCTGCAGTAATTTTGTGTTCGCTTGCAGGAAGAGAAACTTGTGCTAATTTAATCACAAGTTTTATGAAATGGCAGTTGCGTAATATTTTGTAGCGTTCAGTGTATCTGAACCCGTCGGCTAAATTTAAGTAATAATTCAAGATAACTTTAAAGATAACTAGAAATCGTCATGGTGTAGATTTTGGAATATACAGGACGCCCACACACATAGATAAGTACATAAAGAAACATGAATAAAACCCAGTTTCACATCAACTAGCTGCCTTTAGAAGTCTAATTCACTGGCTATACAACATCCCACTGAGTAAGGAGGAATTTTTTAAAGAACAACAACACATAAAAGAGATAGCGGTATTAAATGATTTCAACCCTGCCATCATAAGGAACATGATGAATAAAAAGGAAAAACTGAAGATAATATCAAAAAATACCACTCTCACACCACTTAAAAACACAAATTGGCAATATAGAAAATTCACCAACCGTTCATGGGCTTTTACAAAATTTGAACGAATATTCAGAAAACTAAACTTAAAAACTAGCAACCCAAAACAAATTCAGTCTGAAGAACCTGCTAAATAAACCACTAAAAATTCAATCCCCAACAAATGGAAATCAGGAGTAAATCAGATAAATTGTGAAACCTGTGAAAAACAACTACATAGGAAAAACTAAGAGAAACTTGTACAACCATAGAAATGGATATTTGGGAAAAAATATTCATTACCAGAAACCGTGATAAAGTTATAAATTTTGAAATCCCAGCATTAAATAAAGTATTAAAACTTAGTGCCAGTAACACCAGATAGAGGAGTGATCGGAGCTCCGTAGTGGTGGAAGAAGAGAGATGTTCATTTAGTCACCAAACAGCTGAGGAAGAGATTGAATGATCTTGAAAACGTCTCAAATATACAACAAGTAAGTTACATTATTTAAATATTAATACTTAAAACATTTTTGTGTGAAAGCAGTGAGTGTGCTGCCTCTTTTGAGAACAGAAAACTGTGAACAAGTGTACTCATTATAATTGATTACAAGTGCCATCAAAGGAACGTCTTAGACGCAAAAGTCAAATACCCAATGCACACAGTTCTCAAATCTCAGGCAGTATTCATGCTGCAGGAGGAATCATCTCTGCCAAACAATTATTTGCTTGTTCCGTACTGTCCCAGATCTCACTTTAGCTGCTAGTAATTTTCAGGTTAAAGAAAAGCATGTAATTATCAGCAACTGCTGAAAATCATAATTACAATAATTACAATGTTGTGAAACATTTGTCATCTGGCGGACAGTCAGTGAACTATCACAGCTACTCTTATATAATATCAGTTTATAATATAGCCAATGTACCCATACTATTTTCGTAACGTACTCCTAAACAACAACATATCTTTCTATCTGCTCCAAGCTCCAATAAGAGTTTAGAAGGAATTGTATCAGTTTATTTTTGGTTGCGTATACAAGATGTGTACAACAAAGTAAGTGACAAATAATGTTTGAAATGTGGCGAGCTGTATGCCGCCATTTAAATTATATGCCATTCTAATCAATAAAAGAGGAAACACACCATTGATGGGTATTGCAGTTAGAATGAATGGGAATTGAAACTCGGAACACAAACATAAAATAAATTAGTTTTCAGACGAACCCAAAATATTAGGTACAGCGAAATACTCAGAAACGTTCACGCAAATACTAGGGCGGGTTTTTAAATTCGAATGCCATTTGTCGCATTTATGACACAGGAAAAGGAGATTCCTAAGATGTTGAACGTCATTACTGGATACAACTGCCAATAATATTCTCCTCCACAATATTTATCTAAACAACCACAACAACACCATAATTTCTTCAACTTCAGCTTTCTTCAACTGGACCATGCAAAGGATGTGCGAAATTGGACTATTGTACCTAAGTCCGCAAGTGCAGCACTCCTGGGAAGGATGAGGCGAGGAAACACGGAGGACGACGTTCCAGTCAGCCACGACGGTGCAGATAGCCGAATCCCTACAACTGACCAGTCAGAAACTCCCCGGTAGGCCAGTCCCACCCAACGTGGTCCTAAAACAAAGACTAGTACAAAGTACAAAGTCTAGTACAAAGATTTTGTTCCTTAGTTCTGAGTATTTCTTGAATGCTAATTTTGTCATTCCTTTACAGCTACATAACAAAATAATACACACAACCTGAAGGCCAAACAACAAAAGTAAGTAAACAATGGCCAGTGTTTTGCATAATGCCAGCAGATATAACGTACCTTTCCATACAGTTGTGAAGAAAGTACGACAAAGAAAGCAATTCAAAGGTTGGATACACGCAGGAGCTCGTCGCCTCCGTAGCGAGGATGGTAGCATATCTGCCTCACGTTTAAGAGTTCCCGAGTTCAAATCTCGGTCAGGGTGAGTCACCTAGATGAGGTTTTTTCCGGGGTTTTCCCTTACCCTTCAAGACGAATTGCGGGTAGCTCTAAGCTCCATGTATCCTGGACTTATTTGGGCATCATTTCACCTAATTCATTCACCGTCCGATATAACTTAACGTTGGTGCGCACGTGAATTAAAGAAAAGAAGAATACGCAGGGCCTAAGGCATTTTTGCGTTTTCATTGCCAGCATGTACAACTAAAGCAAGGAACATGATGATTAAACATCTCCACTCAACGAACAGCACTGTGCAATTACTGTTATGTGGTTTAGAGGCCCAGTGTGTGGAAACAAGCAACAGATCTCTTTGTTAAAGCAGTGAGTGTGCTGCCTCTTTTGAGAACAGATAACTACTAACAAGTTTACTCATTATAATTGATTAGAAGTAACATCAAAAGTGGTACAAAGCAAGTAAAATGACCAATGCACACAGTTCTCAAATCTCAGTAGGTATACGTGCTGCAGGAGGAATCATCTCTGCCAAACAATTATTTGCTCGTTCCCTACTGTCCCAGTTTTCACTTTAGCTGCCAGTAATTTTCAGGTTCAATAAAAGCATGTAATTATCAGCAACTGCTGAATATCATAATTACAATTTCTTAAAAGCTTCTTTAAATATTAATGCAATACCTTCAAGGCGATACAGACCACTGGCAGTCCCATCTCTCGGCACCAAGGCGCACTAAGTAAAGTATCGTTTCTTAGTTGTGAAACATTTCCCTCTGGCGGACAGTCAGTGAACTATAACAGCTACTCTTATATAATATCTGTTTACAATAAAGTCAATGTACCCATACCATTTTCGTAACGTACTCCTAAACAACAGCATATTTTTCTATCTGCCCCAAGTTCCAATAACAGTTTAGAAGAAATTGTATCAGTTTATTTTTGGTTGCGTATACAAGATGTGTACAACAGAGTAAGTGATAAATAATGTTTGAAATGTGGCTAGCTGTATGCTGCCGTTTAAATTATATGCCACTCTAATCAATAAAAGAGGACCCACACCATTGATGGGTACTGCAGTTAGAATGAATGGGAATTAAAACTCGGAACACAAACATGAAATAAATTAGTTTTCAGAAGAACACAAAATATTAGGTACTTCGAAATACTCAGAAACGTTCACGCAAATTCTAGGGTGGGTGTTTAAATTCGAATGCCATTTGTCGCATTTATGCCACAGGAAAAAGGAGATTCCTAAGATGTTGAACGTCATAACTGGATACAACTGCCAATAGTATTCTCCTGCACAATATTTATCTAATCAACCAAAACAGCACCATAATTTCTTCAACTGGACTATGCTAAGGAGGTGCGAAATTGGACTATTGTACCTAAGTCCGCAAGTGCAACACTCCTGGGAAGGATGAGGCGAGGAAACACGGAGGACGACGTTCCAGTCAGCCACGACGGTGCAGATAGCCGAATCCCTACAACTGACCAGTCAGAAACTCCCCGGTAGGCCAGTCCAACCCAACGTTTTCCTAAAACAAAAATTAGTACAAAGTACAAAGACTAGTACAAAGATTTTGTTCCTTAGTTCTGAGTATTTCTTGAATGCTACTTTTGTCATTCTTTTAGAGCTACATAACAAAACAATACACACAACCTGAGGGCCAAACAACAAAAGGAAGTAAACAATGGCCAGTGTTTTGCATAATTCCAGCAGGTATAACGTACCTTTCCATACAGTTATGAAGAAAGTACGACAAAGAAAGCAATTCAAAGGTTGGATATACGCAGGAGCTCATCGCCTCCCTAGGGAGGATGGTAGCATAGCTGCCTCACGTTTAAGAGTTCCCAAGTTCAAATCTCGGTCAGGGTGAGTCACCTAGATGAGGTTTTTTCCGGGGGTTTCCCTTACCCTTCAAGACGAATGTCCGGAGCTCTAAGCTCCGTGGTTCCTGGACTCATTTGAGCATCATTTCACCTAATTCATTCACCGTCCGATATAACTTAACGTTGGGGCGGACGTGAATAAAAAAAAATGCGCAGGGCCTAAGGCTTTTTTTGTGTTTTCATTGCCAGCATGTAAAACTAAAGCAAAGAACATGATGATTAAACAACTCCATTCCACGAACAGCACTGTGCAATTACTGTTATGTGGTTTAGAGGCCCAGTGTGTGGAAACAAGCAACAGATCTCTTTGTGAAAGCAGTGAGTGTGCTGCCTCTTTTGAGAACAGATAACTACTAACAAGTTTACTCATTATAATTGATTAGAAGTAACATCAAAAATGGTACAAAGCAAGTAAAATGACCAATGCACACAGTTTTTTTTTTTTTTTTTTTTTTTTTTTTTTTTTTTTTTTTTTTTTTTTTTTTTTACCGTGGGGGGAAAAACCCAGTTACAGGCGACGGCCCTCGTGCGATGGCCGACAGTGTGAGGGTCCCCGTGCCCTGAGGGGGCAGGTATACTCACTAAAAAACCCCTCCACGTGTTAGTTACGTAACTTACATTATTTTGCGTGCATTTATTAACATGCTTAGTCGGGTCCCGCATAGCACCCCGGTTAGTATGTGGTATCTATTAAGCTGGCATGCGATGCATGCGAGCGCGTCTATGTTGCTTCTTGGTGGTGACCATGAAACCTGGGCACCACCAAGTGTAATTTATGCTTTACTTTAATTATGTACATTTGGCCGAGGCCGGGTAGGCCTGTTGGTCAGTGTTACGTGTAACTTATCTGTTATATATGTGTTATTCGTAAGCTTGTGTATTGTAATGGTAGAGCTCAGGCCTTGGTGACCTGATAGTCAGGAATTGGTATGGTTGTTAGTTCTACTTATGGCCCCAGTCTTTCTGGGTTTGTCAGTAGTTAGTACATGGCATGCAATTCGAACTATGTGTTCGGTCGTCCTTGGTTCCGGCGTGGCCGTTCGTTATTTCCTTTGTCCATGCGTTGTCGTCGGTGTGTCCTACTCCATCTGCAGTCGCCCGCTGTCTCTGCACCTGTAGGACACTGGTGGGAGACCCTCTAACTCCCGGGCCGCCTTGACTGTTGTCAAGGGCTTGGAGGGCTCTGTGCGGGCAGTGTTCTGAAAAGAGTCAGAAGAAAAAGATTAATGAAGGGAAAGTAGGGGTGTCAGCCTAACTGTCTGTGTCAGTTGTCCCTTAATAGGTTGTTCAGGAAGTTCTGAACGTCGTCTTCGTCTTCATCATGTGTGAGTCTTCTTTCGAACAGTGATAATGGTCGTGTGTGTGTGTTTATTTCTGTAGTGTAGTTTCCGAGTCGTGAGATTAGAGGATTGTGGTGTATTTCAAGATTTTTATATGTGTCATATGCTAGTTTCTTTATGAATTCTTCTACTGTGTGCATTTTTAATTCTCTGTGTAGTAGGTCGGCTGGTGCTGTGTAAGGTACTTTTGCTATCGTTCGTAGTACTTTGTTTTGAAATTTTTGTAATCTTAGAATATATGTTTTGGCAGCATACCCCCAGACCGGCGTTGCATATGTGAATATGGGCCTTATGAGAGTTTTGTATAGAGTGAGCCCTAAATTCATGTTTATGTGGGAATTCATGTTTATGAGGGGGTAAAGCTTGCCCAATTGAGCGTTGGCTTTACCCCTGATTTGGTGAACGTGCTCTTTCCACGTCAGCCCTTGGTCCATTTTGAGTCCTAGCCAAGTGACTGTGTCCGTCCATTCTATATTTTCTCCGAATATAGAGAGTGGGGGGAGCTGGTGTTTCCCCAATCTGTGCTTAAGCTTTTTGGTGAAAATTATGGCTTGCGTTTTTCTTGGGTTTACTTTAATACGCCATTTGGTGAGCCATTCTTCTAGGTTATTCAGGGCGTTTTGTAGTCTCCGGTGGATGAAGTCCAGTTTGGCTGATTGGGTCACAATTGCTGTATCATCTGCGTAGATGTACAAATCTGTGTAGTTGGTTTTTGGTATGTCGTTCATAGTGATATTAAAGATAACCGGCCCTAGGATACTTCCCTGAGGGACTCCCGCTTTGATTAGGCGGGGAGTCGATAATTGGTTGTTAACTTTCGATTGGAATTTGCGGTCGTGTAGGTAGTTCGCGATGAGCTTTATTAATATGTCGTGTATGTTCATGGTTTTAAGCTTTTTGAGCAGTCCTGCGTGCCACACCCTGTCGAATGCGCGTTCGACATCGAGCAAGAGTGCTCCTGTTGATTTGCGGATGTTAAACCCGTGAGTTATGTGTTCTGTGGCTCTCAGTAGTTGGAGTGTTGTGGAATGTTTGGCTCTAAATCCAAATTGCTCCGGGATTGTGATATTTTGTTTGATTAGTTGGCTGTTGAGTCGCTTGAGTATGACCTTTTCGAGGAGTTTGCCTAGAACGCTTAGAAGACTGATAGGTCTGTAGTTCTGTGGGTGAGAGGCGTCTTTGCCCTTCTTGGGGAAGTGTACCACAGTGGCAAGCTTCCATCTCTCGGGATAATATCCCTTCTCGAGGGTGTAATTAAATATATTGGCTAGTAAGTTAATCGCGTCTTCCGGTAGGTTGGCAAGTGCCACGGTTGGGATCCCATCAGGTCCCGGCGCTTTTCGCTTGGGGAGGTGCTTAATTATCCATTTAATTTCGCTGGGGCATGTCTTTCTTACTTTATTGTGGGTTATTAACTCTTTGTAATTCTTTGTTTCTGCTTCCGTCTCTTCCGCAAATTGTGGGCAAGACGGATTGGCATTCGGAGTTAGCGTAGCCTGCAGTGCGTCCGCTAGTGCATCTGCTTTTTCTTGATCCGTTGTGGCTATGTTTTGGTTATAGTGTAGCGGAGGGATATGAGCCCTGTCACGTGTTAGGCAGCGTGCGACCTTCCACACTGAGTCTCTCTCGTAATTGAGATTCTCAAGCGTGTTTTGCCATTGATTTGTGATATGAGTGGATATTCTTTGTTGCACTAGTGTGTTTAGGTACCTGTAGTACTCTTGGTCAATTATATGTCTGGACTTTTGCCATTTCCGCCTGGCTCGATTTCGTTCTGCCGTTAAGGAGGTTATATCTCGGGGAAGTTGATTATGGAACGTTTTGGGCTGGCTTGTGGGCACTGATATTACTGTTGCCGCTTTTATGGCCTGCTCCAATTGGAGTACTGCCCTGTTCACTTTTTCGTTTGAGTTTAAAGGGAACGTGGGGAGGTTTTTGCTTACTGTTGTTGCGAACTTCTCCCAGTCTGCTTTATTGTAGTTCGGGCGTTTAAGTGGTTGGACCTTAGCCGCGTCGCCTTCCAAAGTGATCATCAGGGGAATATGGTCTGATGACAGTTCGTTTTTTGTCTGAAGGTGAAGCCTTCGGGTTAAGTTGCGTGATAGTGCTATATCAAGTATGTCGGCTCTATCTGTTCTGTTGAATGGTATGTAAGTGGGTTCTTCCGGCGCATGGATTATGAGATCCGTTCGATTTTCAAGTCTTAATAGGGCGTTTCCAGCGGGGTTTGTCTCATTGCAGCCCCATATTTGATGTTTTGCATTGAGGTCCCCCGCTAATAGAAATTTGTTATTTTGTTGCATCAAATTTGATATATCTGCTGTGTTTAGGGTTCCGGGGGGGGCATATGCCGCTGATATGAGTGTTCGACAGTTGTCTAGTGTTATGTATATATTTGTGGTTTCAAGGCTTTGCAGTTGTGGTATTTGTGCTATGTCATGCATTATGTTGTGTCTTATTATTATGGCTGTGCCGCCGCCATATTGGTTCCTATCTGTGCGGTGTGTGGTGTACCCTGGTATATTGAATCTGACCTTACTAGTGAGATGGGTTTCTGTAATTAACGCTATGTCTATAGTGTTCTGTGTCAGGAAGTTCGAAAGTTCTGTCTTTTTACGTCTTAGTCCTCTAGCGTTCCATGTCAGTAAGTTTAAGTGGCCTGGTCTGTTCATGGTTCTGGTCTAAGGAAGCCGGGGGTGACAAGCAGTTGTATGAAGTCCCTGTAAGTTGCCATAATGGAGCGGGCCTCCGACGAATCCGCTTCCACCAGGGATTGAAAGATGAGGAGGCACGTAGCTCTGAAGTCGTCCTCGCTCATCCCGGTCCTAAGTACTTCGTCGTATATTCTTCTCTGATGAAGTACTCTTTCGTCTGTTGGTGGTGCTTGTGGTGCTGGTCTCGGTTTTTGTTGTCTGGGCTTATGCTCCCGGGGCTGCAGTCGTGGGTCTCGGGGTCGAGCAGTCGTCTCGCGCCGCGCACCGGTCACAGCCGCAGGCGGCGCCCGCGCCGCAGCGGCTCCCCGCGCCTCCCGAGCCACCGACACGCCAGCCGGACGTCCGTTCACCTCCCGGAGGTTGCGCGCCGCCGCAACTTGCCTTTGGTATTCCGGGCAAGCCCGGTACCTGGCCCCGTGGCCCATGCCAAGGCAAAGGGCGCACTTCCTCCGGGGGGGCGGCACATCACAGCCACGCGAGTCATGATCCCCGGTGCACTTGGAGCACACCACAGTCGCCGCGGTGCATCGTCCTTCGGTGTGCCGGAGCTGCTGGCAGCGGCTGCACTGCACCGGGATGACAGGCCGTCTGTACGGCTCCACCTTCACCTGAAAATGGAGCACGTGTCTAATTAGTTTTAGGCGGTTCAGGTCATCCGCCGTCGCAACATCTACCAGATAGAAAGGTAGAGGTGTTCGGGCCCGGTCAAACCGTCTGAGCTGCACAACACGCAGCACTGAAAAGTGCGCGGCCTGCAGCTCGGCCTTAATAGCCTCCGCCGCCCCGTCATAGTAGATGTGCTTCAGCACGGCTCTGAAGCTCTGTTGGTCCTCCCGGTGGCCGGTTATTTGATGTGTGATGTGGCGGTCCTTCAGGAAGGCGCACATCATCTTGTAGTCCTGGGGCGATCTCGTTCTAATCATGAAGTCACGGGAGACCGAGGCCCGGGTCACCAGGTAGCCCTCGTTGGGGTGCTCGCGATCGAACTCCAACAGCGTCTGAAACAGAGTGACATGCTGTTTGGAGACATATATCGGGGCTTGGAGGCGGGACGTCACAGCTTGAGAGTAAGAGATGGGGGCGGTGGATGGGTTGTTGTTTTGTGTTGGGGCGCTGTTAGGACAGGGTAGTCCGACGGGGTTAGCGGGCGAAGAAGGCCCTGGGATGGGCGACAGTGGCTGCGGGTGAGGGCTAGTCTGTGGTATGCGGCCTGATGATGAAGTGGTGGAGGATGATCTCGATGGGGGGAGTGGCGTGTCTCGGGCAGCCTGGGAGACCGGAGTGCCGGAGAGGACTGGGCTTTGATTGCTGGGAGAAGCCTGTTTCACAGTGCATGGAGAGTCAGAGTTGGGTGAGAGCGGGGTGGCAGCAGCTGGGATAGAAAGTGATCCAGGAGTGCCAAATTTCAGCTGGGTCTTGACAACCGCTTGTCTTGTGACCCGCAGCCCACTTGGTGACTGCTTCTTGAGCCTCTTTTTGGTCATGGTGGAGGTTACAATTACAATTAGTTAACAGTAAAATAAATATTTGATTTGCGTAACGATATGTAGGAAGTGAGAAGAGTAAGAGAAAGCTTAAATACTACCTAACAGGGGGCTTAAGATTAGATAGAAAAGAGGAAAATAGTATAGAGTAAGAGAAAGAACAGCTAAAGGGTGCCAATAAGCGTGAAAACAGAGGTTCAGACCCGTAGGCGCCTTAGATTCCAGTCAGAGACTGTTGGCTGGTGAACTTGTTTTCTCCCAATTAGCAGTTAGTTGCCGATAAGTCAGCTAGTCTTTGGCACTGAGCCTCGGCAATGACAAGCCGATCCAGCGGCGGCAGCTTCTTTGCTGCGGTCAGCTTCTTCTACTCCACCGGTATGCAGCTTCTCTCCGTAGTCTGGTGGTCTCCTGCTCACGATGTGTCCTCCTCGGAGTCTCGACGAGAAGTGGGTCTGATGCACACAGTTCTCAAATCTCAGTAGGTATACGTGCTGCAGGAGGAATCATCTCTGCCAAACAATTATTTGCTCGTTCCCTACTGTCCCAGTTTTCACTTTAGCTGCCAGTAATTTTCAGGTTCAATAAAAGCATGTTATTATCAGCAACTGCTGAATATCATAATTACAATTTCTTAAAAGCTTCTTTAAATATTAATGCAATACCTTCAAGGCGATACAGACCACTGGCAGTGCCATCTCTCGGCACCAAGGCGCACTAAGTAAAGTATCGTTTCTTAGTTGTGAAACATTTCCCTCTGGCGGACAGTCAGTGAACTATAACAGCTACTCTTATATAATATCTGTTTACAATAAAGTCAATGTACCCATACCATTTTCGTAAGGTACTCCTAAACAACAGCATATTTTTCTATCTGCCCCAAGTTCCAATAACAGTTTAGAAGAAATTGTATCAGTTTATTTTTGGTTGCGTATACAAGATGTGTACAACAGAGTAAGTGATAAATGTTTGAAATGTGGCTAGCTGTATGCTGCCGTTTAAATTATATGCCACTCTAATCAATAAAAGAGGACCCACACCATTGATGGGTACTGCAGTTAGAATGAATGGGAATTAAAACTCGGAACACAAACATGAAATAAATTAGTTTTCAGAAGAACACAAAATATTAGGTACTTCGAAATACTCAGAAACGTTCACGCAAATTCTAGGGTGGGTGTTTAAATTCGAATGCCATTTGTCGCATTTATGACACAGGAAAAAGGAGATTCCTAAGATGTTGAACGTCATAACTGTATACAACTGCCAATAATATTCTCCTGCACAATATTTATCTAATCAACCAAAACAACACCATAATTTCTTCAACTGGACTATGCTAAGGAGGTGCGAAATTGGACTATTGTACCTAAGTCCGCAAGTGCAACACTCCTGGGAAGGATGAGGCGAGGAAACACGGAGGACGACGTTCCAGTCAGCCACGACGGTGCAGATAGCCGAATCCCTACAACTGACCAGTCAGAAACTCCCCGGTAGGCCAGTCCAACCCAACGTTTTCCTAAAACAAAAATTAGTACAAAGTACAAAGGCTAGTACAAAGATTTTGTTCCTTAGTTCTGAGTATTTCTTGAATGCTACTTTTGTCATTCTTTTAGAGCTACATAACAAAACAATACACACAACCTGAGGGCCAAACAACAAAAGGAAGTAAACAATGGCCAGTGTTTTGCATAATTCCAGCAGGTATAACGTACCTTTCCATACAGTTATGAAGAAAGTACGACAAAGAAAGCAATTCAAAGGTTGGATATACGCAGGAGCTCATCGCCTCCCTAGGGAGGATGGTAGCATAGCTGCCTCACATTTAAGAGTTCCCGAGTTCAAATCTCGGTCAGGGTGAGTCACCTAGATGAGGTTTTTCCGGGGGTTTCCCTTACCCTTCAAGACGAATGTCGGGAGCTCTAAGCTCCGTGGTTCCTGGACTCATTTGAGCATCATTTCACCTAATTCA
>CM060950.1:19396728-19489228 GCA_030765055.1 Mantis religiosa | reverse complement strand
TCAACACAAAAATACTGGATTTTCAATGCTGCGTAATATAAAAAATAAACGAAGTCTGAGACAAACATATGAAAATGATTTGTTCTACTCATATGCACCATTAATGTCTTGAAACATTGAACGAACTTTCTCCAAATGTTTTTATATTGTTTCAGTGAGAGATGCAGAAAATACACATTCGACAATTTATGAATGAACATGGTTGTTTAATGTAATTCCCGCAACGAAAGCAATAAGAAGCATGGCATATTATTGTAACGTAGGTTACATTTGGCATCCCTGCCGGAGTGTACCCACACAGAGTTTCGGTATACTTGTTGACACAGACCTTTGTTGATGTCGCGCCTGACCTTTTATCTGTACAATGTACCTGTGCGTGGACATTGATTGCTAAGCTGTACGAGACCCGATTTCTGATGATAACTATTAACCTTGCCGCGCTTCGCTCACTCGGTTAATAAAAATACTCGCGTTTTAATTCTTAACTTTGTCTCGTTGCATAATGTACGAGGGCTGTTCAATAAAGAATGATCTTAATTTTTTACGGTTATATTTTTTCGCGTTAAAATTCAATCTTATTATATTCTGTTAGCTTAATGTGAAACAAACACGCCGTAGTAGTTTCATTGTGTGTACTCCTGGTTCCCGCCTGTGAGAACCAGGCGAGTTCAGACATATTCAGTATCGTCTACTACTGCAATGGAGGTAACATGCAGTTAAAGTTGATAGAGGAAGATCTGGAGTTTCTTTCAAACGTAATCACTGCTGATGAAACTTGGCTACATCATTTTGATCCTGAGAGCAAACAGCAAAGCTCAGTGTAGAAATCTCCTTCATCACCAACCCCCAAAAAGCAAAAGTGGTTGCTTCTGCTGGGAAAGTTATGGTCATCTCATTATTTGATATTCATGGAATGGTTTATCAGCATGTTGTACCTGCACACACATATGTAACTGGACAATACTACAGGGATGTCCTGAAAACATTGCAAGTCCATTTCAGGCGCCACATTTCCGTGAAGCAGGCTGGATGTTGCAGCACGATAATGCGCGGCCGCATATTGCCAATGTTGTTGCTGAATATCTTACAAAAACCAACGTGAAGTGCATCCTTCACCCTCCATATAGTGCGGATTTAGCCACATGTGACTTTTTTCTATTCCCTAACTTGAAGAAATGCCTTCGTGGGAGGCATTGTCCATCTTCAGAAGCTGTGGTGAAGGCTGCGGAGGCGATTTTGAAGGATCTCTCAAAAATGGTTTCCAACATGTCTTTGAAGACTGGCAGAACGCTGGGACAAGTGCATCGCATTCAGGGGAGACTATTTTGAGAAGAATTATGAGGATGAGTAAAGGTACGTTGTCAAAAAAAAAAAAGCGTGATCATTCTTTATTGAACAGCCCTCATACTATTTGTAAACAAAAAATTGAAATGTCGAACACTTATTTAAGCACTGAAACAATATTACATAAATGTACGCATGTATCACAAGGTATTTTGCATAGGTATTTGAACCCAATAGTTTACGTACCTTTGTCGCCAACTCAAAAGTTATAATTAACTGTCAAAGTTTATATGGGTATCCCATAGGAGGAGTTGCTGGAATCGGTGCCAGGGGAGAAGACAGAATATCATTCAGAGAGCATTATAATGGGGGTCACGAATATAGGGTGCTTAAAACATATGGTTACCCGTTCCGCTGGTTCTGTCCACTGTGCGAGAGAACTACAATAAGACAAGCATTGTAGTGCGCCTCTAGCGGCAAAATTTTTCCGGCGACTCTCGGCTTTCTTGCGCAATGAAGAGAGCCTGCGGAACGGATTACTGGACGTTTTTAATGACGTTATATGTCACAGTTGGCTTTTGGTGAGTTCAGAATTAGTTTCTCCCCAATACCGTACGTTAAAATTACTTCCAATAGATACTGAAGATATCAAATAAAACTATTCTCAGAAATGGAATTTTAAAGGCTTCAAACTGTAGTCGTGTGTTTCAGCAAATTCTATAAAAACCAATAAATTTCTATCCACCAACCGTTAATGTACGAGGTGCGTTCAAGTTATAGGTAACACCTGTTTCTTTTCAGGACTGGGACCAGATTAGGAACTTCTGTTTTTTTAAATACACGTGGACTCTTTGTTAATGCGCGACAGATTGCAGCACTGAACAGTGCATGGAGCTCTAGTGGCAGTGACGAGAGTTAGGACTGTTTTCGATACTTAAAATGGTGACGTTTTCATTGCAAGAACAGCATGTAATCGATGTTCAATTCATGCCGTCATCACGCGTCAACATCGCCTGACAATTTGCCACGCTCACAGCCTTGTGATCATCCGTCAGCATTCGTGGCACCCAGCTGGAATATACAGACACTTTTCGCATTTTTGGATCTTCATGCAGGATTGTGTGCACAGATCCCACGGAAATGCCAATTTTGGAGGCGATGTCTCCAACGGTCAATTGGACATCCTCCAAAACAACGTTCTCCACTCCCCGGATCATGTCAGGCCGGCTATTGCGAGGCCGTGACTGCCACACGATGTTTTGCCTTCATTGAACTCTCGCACCCAGGAACGCACATTACACACATCCGTGGTACCATCATCCCATGCCTCACTGGCGATGAATTTCAATAGGTGTCACACCATGAAAATGCAGAAAACGAATGATTACACGCTGTTCTTGCAATGAAAACGTCACCATTTTAAATATCATAAAACAGTCCTAACTCTCGTTTCGGCCACTAGAGTTCTATGCACTGTACAGTGCTGCCATCTGGTTCCAGTCCCGGCTATGGTATTGAATTTTTCAGTCTGACTCTATCTTTCCACAATTTAGCCTACACACGGCTAGTGTGAAATAACAATTGATTTCCATTAATTGACCTAACAGTGGTTAACTATAAATCCCGGGCCTTAAAGTACTTTCACGTTGTAAGTCGCCATTTAGGTAGTTGTCTCATGTGTTTATGAGAACTCCTAAGTGGTTTACCGGAAAAAACACGAGTCAGTTGGAGAATTTAATGTCACGTCACCTTGAACTCGCGTCTGCATACATTTGCAAGGCAATGCTTCTTAGTTCGTAGAGTACTACATTACTTTGTTTTCGACATTTGCACATTTGGTGGCACTGCTGAACATCTGACGTCAGCTGTGTCCTGCTAACTTGTATCACAGCGCACATCTCTCCCGCCTTTAATTATAATTGTTTATATTTGTGTTATATCCAGTGATTCATTTGTGGTTACAACATTTAATAAATATCCTGATGATGGGAGAGATGCACACTCCCGAAACGTCAATTTTTAATCGTCTTTTCACCTGGCTTGCTTCCCGAGAAGAACTTGAGCATATTCGTCACCAGGAAAGCTTCAGATCTTAAATTACATACTTATTTACATTTATTTTATTTTGGTTCAATCTCATGAAAAAAAGTTTGTTTTATTTTATAAATTACGAAAAAACCTTAACATTATTTTAATTTGGACATAAAAAAGCTTAATATTGGCATTTTACCTTTTATGTTTATGCAAAATAAGTGATAAATTCCAAACAAATCCAACGAGAAATTGAATACTTTAAAGCTTTCGATTTTCATACATGACTTCCCTTAACTCCTTACAAGTAAGTGTTCACCCCCAAACGAAGAAAACCCATGGAAGAAATCCTAAGTGGTCCTTCTTAAAGAATTCCCCAAAGTCATTAAAAAAGGGATGCATGTTTCTTGGTGCATCGTGACGCACAGCCAACCAAAACCACTAAGCCGCCCTTTACTGCATGAATTATTTTGCTACCTATGCCGCTGTTGCTGTAATTTCTAAACGAGTTCTCATACCGCTTTCTGCGGTGCCTCAACGCAATCGATTCGTATAGCCATGGTCGCTGATGTGATAGTAATGGACTGGCCATCCATTCAAAGCTAAACGTCGTGAGTTCAAATCTCGGCAACTGTAGTCAAACGTGTCTGTGGTAAAGGACGGTGAGGGCCCATATGAAATAATCGGTATGATGGCACGAGTGGATGTTGACAGGGTGTCATTTGACTGCGTTTCTTGGATGTTACTTTTTATAGTATAAAATACTACAGTGTAATTGTAAAAATAATATATTACAACTCAACCCCCCCCCCCCAAATTGTTTGTATAATTGACAAAGGACAGTACAATATTATAATAACAAAAGAACTTTACTAAACCATTTTTAAGCTGAACAGAGCTAATGTTGCTCTTGGTCAACTCCATGCATTAAAGGGTTAAAGTGAAACAACGTACATATCTGGTTAATTTCAACATTTAGTACCTATCTTTGTATTCTTGCATTTTGAGAGGGTTAGATACTCTATAACACACCCAGTTGAAGCCGAAACTGTAAATGCATAAAATATTGAAATTATATAATTTGGAAATCAGCGCATGTTAAAAGGGTACAGTTAGTGGTGGCTTAGTTGGTGTTAAAAGTGACAAGAATGGGATAAATTTGTGCCAGCAGGTAAGAAGGGCCACAGGTCAGGTACTTGTCTTATTCCTCGAGACCAGTTTTCTCGGAAACTGACTGCACACCTGGTCCAGGAAAAGAAGTGAAAGGTCTCTTGGTTGGCGTGACCACGTGATGTTTCGCGCTAAAATTTGTAGGGGGTTAAGGGGAAGTAACGGCGTGATGTGAGACCACGAGAGAAAAGTCAATTGCATCGGAACACTCGTGGAAGGAGGTTGGTCCAGTGACCGTCAACCTAACCAGCATTGTGATATACTGCAATAGTTAGTGAACCTACTCTGCGGCCGTAGCTACAAAGACGTATCGGCAAACCTTCAATTCTATTTTATGTTAATAAATCGCATTTCGAAGAAAGCTCTCGTTTTTCTGCGCCAATATCCTACGCATACCCAGAGTGCAAGATACATGCGGAGCAGCTGAGGCAGAAATCTGGTCACGTAGGCCTGCGGGGGAATGAAATGGCGGATTCGGCAGCCAAGACGGCTACCGTGAAGCCCAGGGTTCGAGTACCATGTGTGACATCGGAAGATTTTAGGGCTGTATTACGGAGAGCTGTGCAAACCTGCTGGCAGGAAGAGTGGTCCGCTCTCCGCAATAATAAACTTAGATCTATTAAGGAACTTCCGATTCCCTGGGTTACCTCCTGTCGGTCATCTCGTCGCGAGGAGGTGACTTTGGCTCGGTTGCGCATCGGGCATTGTTATTTTAGCCACAGCTTTTTATTGAATAGGACCCCGGTTCCCGTTTGCCCATTGTGCAGTGCTGACCTGACTGTCCGTCACTTGCTCTTAGATTGTTTTAGCTTGGCACGTTTCCGCAGGTCTCTCCAGCTGCCGGCCAGCTTGGCGGAGATCCTCGCGGATGACGAAACGGCGGTGGGCAAAGTTTTAGCGTTTGTTTCAGCTGTGGATTTTAGAATTTAATCTCAAGTATTTTTTCTTTCCTTTTTTTTTTTTTTATTTTAGTATATATGTGTGTGCAGTTTTAATAGATTTATATATAATATATTTTTGGAAAGTTTTATATCTGGCTTTTGCCATGACTTGTTGACTTGTTTTTTAAAGGGCGCTGATGACCGCCGTAGTTGAGCGCCCCTATACTGAGGCAGAAATCTTCGAGAAGCAGCATTTCGCTTAGTAATAGCGAAATAGAACGTGGAGCCGTTGTATTCCAGCTTCGACAAAGCAGCGACGAGGCGACGGTTTATCGACGTGTCGTTAATTCCCGCTGCACAGTACTACAAAATAAATATTTTATTATACTTTTTCAGTAATAAATATTAATTGCTGGAAACAGATTATGATACCGGTATTATTAGTTTTTTTTTTTTTTTGTTCCATTTATACTCCGCCCTTAACTGCAATGGTCATATCGGCGACCGTTCGCCTTTGGAACATATCAAAGGTGTTAACTCGTATTCGTTGGGTTTTAATCATTAGATTACGCATACATTCGCACTCTCATTCATACTTCCAGACTCTGCAGAAGATGAGGAATTATCTTGATCGGAGAAAAATTCCCACCCTTAACCTCACCGCCGGGAAACAAACCCGTGACCCCTAGCACGGCAGGCAGGTGTTCTACTGACTGAGCTACGGGGCCAGCAATTATTAGTTTGTTTCTATTTCTTACTTTTCTCTTCCTGAAATATTGTTTCTAAGCTCATTGGAAGCAATATTTGAGCTCAAGCACAGGGAAAATTATGAAAAATGCATTTATTTCCTTCCACCAACAGCCAGCCTCAGAACGTTCCGTTAAGGGCTTCTGTTTTCTCTTTCTGTCTTCCCGTATGTTTACTACAAGATCCTTATAGTTTGAGTTATATTATAACGAATTATTTGACCGCATTGAAATTACATCTTTGGCGTGTCTGTCTGATCACCAAGAAGTTCCTTGTTGTTTGGTCAAAGGGCAGATTACTTGAGAAAGTTACTTTCCCGAAGTCTGGTTTAGGGGTCAGGAATATGTTCCAGGCGATTGTACCACAAATTGTGACGCTGTACATCCCAAGAAGAAGGACTGTACGTTATTACGTAAGAGTACTTTTGCTTTCACAAACAAATGTAAAGCTGACTTTTCTAAATTTTTACAAGGCTAAGCACCTTTAGTTTAAAGAACAATGTTTTATTAAATGGATTGGTAAAATAAATGCCATTGCAGCAAGCCTACGTTTCACTTTGGGAAACAAAATACAATCGCAAACAGGTTTAACGAACATAGAATACATTTGCGTTGCAAAAAATAAATGAATGAATAGATAAATAAATGAATAAATAAATGAATTAATAAACAAATAAATAGGTAAATAAGTAAATCAAAATGTGAAATACTCCGTCCTGGTACCTAATTACTTAAACCAGGACGTATATTTCAAACTTTTAATTTATTGAAATTAAAACCACATAGTTAATTACATAAAAATTCTCCAGATTAACCTACAACTAGAGTAAAAGGAAAGGAAAGAAAACTTAAAACTAAAGTATATACCAGAACAAACATCGTGCTCAACTACCGTAGCAGATCCCTAAATTGAAATAATTTAAACATAATAATATAATTAACATATTTATCATTTTAGCTTTAAAATAGAAATATAACTTACTACCGTTCTTCAATTACTTAAAAAATAGATATGTTAATTTCATTTTTATATACTATTATTTAACTATATCAGTTGTAAATTATAATTACTCTATAACATATCTTAAATAAAACAATTTAAAATGTAAACAAACAACAAAATGATTCATAATATCATGAATTCGTCATTATCTATTATTATTGTTATTGTTGTTATTATTGTTAATCATTATCATTATTATTTATTATTATCATCATTATTACAATTATTTTTATAAATTGTATATATTTAAAACCATTAGATTAAAAAGAAACACACTTTTTCATTAACTAAATTTTTATAAACTATTAGTGCACAAAAGACTGGTATAGAGTTCCCGAAATCTAACTAAAATCTGGCTAATACCGGTAACCGGTAAATAAAGGTACTGGTAACCAGTACTCATATATACTAAACTAAAACTAGATCACTAAATTAAAATAAAATTCCCAATAATATAAAACAAAATTAGTCACAATTATAGGAGAAGTGCTGAAGAATTTTAAAACATATTATATAAAGCATTTATAGTAAATAACCTTCAAAATTACACTGCATTTATTTAAATTACGCTGCCATTACACTGTTGAGTTGCAACAGTAAATTTTTGCAAAAGGTGCGAGGAATGGTAAATGATTAATTACTCTCATCTTTGGAGACGATCTGGAAGAATTCTTGTCGATGCCTCGGCGCTCTGGAGCAACGAATCTTATCTCTGGCCGTAGTATCGTAGTGAGAATTTTTTATGCTGATATGGTTGAAAATAACAACAATTCATCTCCTTTAAATATCTTGGAATTTATTCTGCAAAACAATTTAGATAAGCTATGACAATTTTAAGTTTCATATATTTTGTCCTTTTATTAAATGATTACTGTTGCATCGTTACACTTAAAGTTTCTGCAGACTTGCAGAACGATACCATAGAAAACACGTCTTACTGCAAGGACATTCCTGTGCAGAATGAAGCCAAACTATCTGCATGTTCTGGATTCTCTGCGCCCGATGTTTCTAAAGCATCTAAATTACTCCTACCGTATATGTCCACGCCACAACATTACGTAATTATATTATTGTAATAACCAATATGAACACTATTACGTAAGTTGTTACATTCTGTGGCTTACCCTATTTCACATCCTATTTTATACAAATCACCTTTTCCAGAACAATCCAGAACATATTCCCAAATACTAGAAAAAATATGAAGTAACCGTCACAGGGTACCCTTATAAGGCCTACTTGGGCCTTTGTACACCTCTCTATGATTGGCAAGTGCTTTTTGCAATCATTTGTGCTTACAAAATCTTGTAATAATCCCAGTTTAGAGTGTTTGTTTTAGAGTTCACACATACTCATACATGCACGATATCATAAACCTAAAATATTTTTCTTCTTATTTTTGGCATTTAGCAATCATTTTATTGATGATATGTACAGTTTCTCAGAAGTACCAACACAAACCTCAGCAGTTGTCGCGTTATCTCGAAGGACCCTTAGTCCGTCGAGCTTCGAAGCGACGATCTGTTGCGTTCGTCGAAGTCGTCGATGTTGTGGCTGAGGAGGTGCTGTTTTCTCAGGGTCCGGCTCGACGAGTATATGTATCACTACCAAACTATGGAGTAGGTGATGTGGTCGGACTGGTAATTAGGTTTTTTCTCAGGGCTCTTGAACAGAAAGTCTTGTAATACGTTTACATCGGCGTTACGTTACTCGGATATCTGCAGGCTTTTTAAGTGATTTAGGCGACACTCCCAGAATGTACTCTTATAGGCTCGAAGCTTTAAAATATTCATCCTAATTTGAGAATAACCTATATAACATCGGATGAACCTTGCACTTAGATTCGGTTTATGCTGCTACGGCTCAGCACTTCTCCCTATCTGAGACTCCGCCAGACTGCCTCCATTCTGCTCCAAACTGCCCTTTTCTAAGCTCACCAGAAACGGTAAATTCCTTTCTTTGTCTATACAAAAAAGAAAAGGCCAATAACCCTTATGACCACGCTAAGAGGGTAGAAACAACGGAAGTTGTACCGTTAGTTGCCCCGAAACTTAGCAGACAATCCGGAAAAACTACGCCTGTGTATTTTCTCGGTTATAATTTTCAAAGATTGCAACATTTTATACATAATTTATATATGTGATACGTTCATACAAATATTATTATAAAAATCGCAGATATTTGCTGTTGATATAACTGTTTACAGAATTGAAAATAATTTCTGAATAAATAGCGTCTAATAATTTATTTTATACTGGAATAATGGGCAGGCGGAAATGTCGCTACACAGTTGATGTTCATTATTGTAGATAACATCAATGTTAATTCAAATGACAAGTAATATTACAAGTATGAACCATTCGCACTGAGTGCGATGCAACCTGCTCAAGTGTTGAACTAATGAACGTTGTACATGCTGAAACGTAGACAGAAAAAGAGTAAATCTGCTGTTCTTTTGCAATTTTGACTTCCTAAATGAAACCTAAATAGACACATATATAACAGTTTTATTTTAAGTACAAAAATCTTTATAAATAAAATTAAATGTACCCAGAATATTGAGTGGCAGAACTCTGACAAAATTAAATAATCAAATAACCTATACACCTTTACCTTCCTAATTGTTGAACTTGCAAATACGAGTATGCCCTCGACCATGTCCTTGTAAGAAGTGTTCCTGAATTCACTTTAATCCGGGGTGTGTATTACCAAGGAGGATGTGTGCCAGAAGACACACAATGTCTTCCTCAATTTATCGTCCCCAGTCTCTTTTGAGGAGAGTAGTGAAGTTGCAAGCCTTACAAAAGCCATATGATAATGCGAAAAACACACCAGATAGGCTTCAGAAGATAAACAAGGCAAAATATTAGGATGTTCGTTCACTGCTGGAACATATCACTTCGCCAGATGGTACCACATTTTATGACATATGGAAGTGATGTAGAAGATGATGTAGTAGAGATGGAGTGATGTTTTGATGACAAATTTGTATGTCAATTCATGAAGTGCATACTCGATTAGTCCATAATAGAGATGTATTGGTAAATATAAAGTAATAGTTTATCCATGGCTACATTTTCTAATACTGTATAATGGAAAAACTCTAACAGTAAGAATTAGAAGCTGTGAAGTCAAGTGACTTAACAACTTTTCATCCATGTTATATTAAAGGCTGTTAAGTCCTAAATCCAGCCACACATTCAAGCAAAGAAAGTAATTGTACAGTATTGAAAGTATTGTGCAGAATTGTTGTATTATTACCATATAAAAACCACTCTGTAAATAAATAGCACTCGGTGCTTTCAGTTTATTTTGACTCACGTGCGATTGGAGAAGTACGTATACCAACACTCCCCATATGGCAACAACGGCTTTCGGGGTAACCTCGCCCCACCACGTGATGACCGAACCCATTTCTTAGGTGAAGGCACCCAGAGGGCGGTGTCCATTACTTTCAATGGCACCGTGATAGCGAAGATGACGGTGAGGCGGAGTGGACGTACAGCTTTTACCGTGGACTCTGAACCACGCTGGGCATAGGGGACTCTTCATACGAGCTAGGCAGATAGGGCTAGACAGACAGGCGCGGATAGGGCCCACTTAAAATCGACATCCCAGAGCTGGGAATCTGGATTGGAGAAGTTAAACTCACATTTGTGGAAGTTACAATATCTCTCACACTACAACGATCCTGTTGTAAACATATGAGAGGCGGGAACCGCCACCAATCAGCAGCCGAAGAGCGTTCCGTTGAAATATCTCGATCTCTTTCTTTCTCGCCTCCAAGGGAGGGATTCGTCCCTTTCAGCTGCCAAGGTGCGGGCGCTCCGGACCCCTAGCACTCGTGGTACCTCTGACGTTACTATAGGAACCTCGGGCCAAACAGCCGAGCCCCTCCCGTACGGGAGCTGTTGGGATTGGGTTGGACTCGAGGGAGCAATGTGTTCCCGCCACCCACGGGAAAGTGGGTACCTCCGGCCAGGCTATGGCCGCCCGGAGGGGGTAGAGGGTTGCCTCATAAGTCCCGGGAACTAGCCTACAGAGCTAGTAGCTGGTGTGCTAGACACTGGCGGCCCTACCAAGGTTTTTGGTAGCTGGTTCATTAAGGAGCGGCGCGTAAGTGGCGTATCCACTTCGGTCCCGTCTGCCGTGTGCAGCGGGGGGGGGGGGCAGTTTATAAAATAGGTACTGTCCTACGGTAAATGTATCCGAGAGGCCCGGGTTCTGGTCCTACGGGTCCAGGACTAATGGGAGTAGATCCTCGCATTTATTTCTCGCCTCCAATATGTTTACAGTACGATCGTTATAGTTTGACTCAGAGTATAAGTGCTACGAATGTGAAGTATCTTATCGTTGTAAAACGTGGGACGCGATTTTATAATTCACTGAATTATGTGGATAATACATTGTCCACCTCCCGTCTTGAAATGTTCAAGTCACTCGTCACTTGTCCTTCGCACCTCGTTTTAAATTTACGTAATACTGACGAAATTATTTCGTGCTTCTAGTAGTGACACATGCATTTAAATTAAATTCATTTCCGATCTTTTCCCACGTGGCATCTTTCTCTTTTACATTCATCGCATCCGTCCTCTTATTTTCCACAATATTCTTATACTTCGTCACCAATTCAATTAACAATTCTTTCTCCATTGATGAGAAATTTGTCCCACGTCTTTTCTTACGATTCTGTTCACCCGCCATCGTTTTAGCTGTGTGCAGACGAAAAATGAAAACAAAAGCGCATCGCAGTACGTTCAGAAATAATACGACTCATCCATAGCATTCTATAGCTGTAATATTTACAAGTTTCTTGGCGTTAACACGTGTTCAGAAAACAGGTTGGTGAAATGCAAGAAATTTTAGATTAGTTTTAGCGCTGTGACAGTTGTTCCGTTACATTTGTTAACGTCGATTTTAACATCTGTTGGTGAAATCGGGCATGACGACAATAAATATTTAGCGTAATCCTCTGAAAGAAAAAAAGTCCATTTAGTAATGTAAACATATGTTTAAATAAGATCATAGATATGTAGATATTGAGGGGTTACAGGGACCATGACGCTCTTACGTCATACGATTCACCATGATCGCTCACTTCATTGGCTGGAGTAGATTTTGTTGCTAACACTTCCATCCAGTAGGAATAGATTCATATCTAACTTTAGCCAATCAGAGACAGTAGAATATCTGCTCTGTATAAAGTAAATTACGTGATAGGAGCTGGTTTCGCTGTGAGCGAGTCAGATGCGAAGTTAGGTTAGTTATAAAATGGACTGTAGGATATGTACTAATAGCAGCATACTTTTAGAACAAATGAAGAAATGCTTCTGAATGTTCCATTGTAAAAAAGTGATGACTCCTAGATTACAATTCTTTGTGCTTGGTTGAAAATGAAGGATTTATATCGGAACAATGTCCCCATTCCCTTGTTTCAAGTAACAGATCTCGAGAAAGATGTCAATTTGCTCCCCGAGCTAAAGAAATTCTTAAGCCGATTACTTGGAAAGAACGGAAGGAAAGCTTGGGATGGTGTCCTATTACAACATCACAACATCTTGCTCCCAAGTTAGTAGCAGTACACTTAATTGAATTAAACTTGAGTAGTGAACTTCATCAAGATGTTAGGTATCGATTGTGCTTTCTCCGCCCTCCGCTATGCTAGCGCGCAGGCCCCACCTCCACAAGTTATAATTACTTTGCCAAGATTCAGCAACAAAATGGAGGTGGGGAGGCAACTGTGTCTTCTGCTTGCATAGCTAGCCGGTGCTTCGAAATGACGATCCACAATCACTTCTGCCGCAATCGATTTTGTCTGATCAAATGGAACCTTAGCATTTTCGTTTTTCTCCTCTCACTATCTACTGGGTGTTATGAAAACATCTTTACTAGACAGTAGCATACGTCTGCTTTCACGAAAACGTGGCATAGGTAAGGAATGTGTTTGACAACATCAAATTTAGCTGTGCGTACTCCCAATATAGTTAGCACAAGAGTGTATGCTTCTTAATGGGCCTAAGCCTTTGTAAAAGCTCTAACCATAATCATTCCCATAGAATGCTACAGTTGGTGAAAAAATACATTATTTACAAATACAGGATGGTGCACGATAAGCCACCTCATTTGTTTCATGAATAGGGCTGTTCAATAAAGAATGATCATAATTTTTTTACAGCCATAATTTTTCGTACTAAAATTCAATATTATTATACTCTGTTAGCTTAATGTGAAACAAACACGCCCTAGTAGTTTCATTGTTGGTACTCCTGGTTCCTGCCTGTGAGAACCAGGCAAGTTCAGACATGTTCAGTATCCAGTGTGTGTGGGTGAGTGAGTGTGTGGTGTTTTAGGGCCCGTCGACAACAAGGTCATTTGGGCTTCAGTATCCAGGTAACACGCGAGGAACAATATCCAGCTTTGAAATTCTGCTTCCGTCTCAACAAATCTGCAGTTGAGGCCTATACAATGTTACAGGAGGCCTATGGAGAGTCTCTTCTTCCCTACAGCACAGCTTGAAGGTGGTTTAAAATGTTTAAAGAGGGGAGACAATCAATTTCAAAGGAAGGTGGACCCGGTGCTACAGTTACTGCTCTTACGGAAGAAAACATCAACACTGCTGCTGTCATTGTGAGAGAGGATCGACGAATTACCTTAAGATCACTTTCTGAAATACTGAACATTTCATTGGGTGCCACCCACACGTTGGTGACAGAAACATTACACATGAGACGTGTTTGTGCGCGATGGCTTCCAAGACTGTTAATTCCGTATCAAAAGTGCATTCGCATGCAAGTCTGCGTGCAGTTAAAGTTGTTGTTAGACGAAGATCCCGAATTTATTTCAAACGTAGTCATTGCTGATGAAACGTGGCTACATGATTTTGATCCTGAGAGCAAAGAGCAAAGCTCAGTGTGGAAATGTCCTACATCACCAACCCCCAAAAGGGGTTGCTTCTGCTGGGAAAGTTATGGTCATCTCATTCTTTGATATTCATGGAATGGTTTATCTGCATGTTGTACCTGCACACATATCAGTAACTGGACAATAGTACAGGGATGTCCTGAAAACATAGCAAAATGAAATGTGTAGTGTTTAACGCCCGATTTTACTATATACGGCACTGCAGGCGATGACACTGATGATACATGGGATGAAGATGGAGCACCGGTGGAATGAGATGGTGGGGGAAACCAGAGATCCCGGAAAAAACCCGCCCCAGCGCCGTGTTGTCCACCACAAATCTCACTTTGCGGTCGCTTGGGATCGAACCCGGGCCGCCTTGGTGAGAGCCAAGCGGTCTAACCACTGAGCCACGGCGCGGCCTGAAAACATAGCAAGTCCATATCAGGCGCAAAAGACCACATTTCCGTGAAGCAGGCTGGATGCTGCATCACGACAGTGCACGGCCACATATTATCAATGTTTTTCCTGGATATCTTGCAAAAATCAACGTGAAATATATCCCTCACCCTCCCTATAGTCCGGATTTAGCTGCATGTGACCTTTTTTGTTCTCTAACTTGAAGAAACGCCTTCGTGGGAGGCATTATCCATCATCAGTGGCAGTGGTGAAGGCTGTGGAGGCGATTTTGAAGGATCCCTCAAGAAATGGTTTCCAGCATGTCTTTAAAGACTGGCAGAAACGCTGGGACAAGTGTATCACATTCAGGGGAGACTATTTTGAGAAGGGCCATCAAAATTATAAGGAGGAGTGAAGGTACGTTGTCAAAAGAAAAAAAAAATTGTAATCATTCTTTATTGAACAACCCTCGTATAACATACTTGATTTGGCATTTATTGATGTAGAAGTAAAGAATATAGTTAGGAAATACAATCTAATGAATCACATGTTCAATATGACCGTCCTTTTATTTTACAACTTCTTTAAGTCGCACACGTGTATTTGTGACGACTCTTCGACACAAATCTTCCGTAATGGCGCGGCATAGCTCCACAATGATGGCCGTAAGCTGTACTGCATTTTCGGGTTTTCTGTGGTACACTTTCTCTTTAAAGAACCTCCAAAGGAAGGAGTCAAATGGATTAATGTCCGCGCTGTGAGGTGGCCACTTTCCTCCTCCTTCATAACGTTATGGAAATTGGTTTGACAATACCCTAAGCCCAAGTTTTTCGTGTAGGAAATCAAGCACAACGTTGGCAGTATGGGGACGTGCTCCATCCTGCATGAACCATTGTGTTTGCAATGCAAGATGCGTGGCAATGAGTTGAGGAAAGGACTGGTTTGGCAGCATGTCTAAATAGCGTTCACCGGTTACTGCAGTATCGAATAAGAACAGGCCGATGATTCCATGGCTTGACATCGCAAGCCAGACGCACACCTTCTCCTCGTAGGTTTCTTTCATGTGGATTATTTGCGGAGGTTCACGTGCCCAGAATCGAACGTTCTGTTTGTTCACAATATTGTTCACGTAAAAGTAAGCTTCGTCAGAAAACCAAGTGTTGTGTAGCATTGCCTCGAGGTGTTGCTCGATTGTCCACCTCGCAAACTGCAGCCTCCAGTCCTTATCTCTCACCGTAAGCTTATGCCTCACTGTCATCTTGAATGGATACAAGGTAAGTTCGGATTGAATAATTCTTTGTACAGATCGGTGTGAAATACCAAACTCGGCACTGGCTCCTCTTGTTGATTAACTTCGGCTACCAGTCAAAGCCACTCGAACTGCTTCAATGTTTCGCGGCGAACATACGGTACGTGCATGTGGCCGCTTACTCTCAAAAACAGATCCAGTACCTGCAAATTTGTGATGTAATCTGCGTATTGTCTATGGGCTGGAAGCCCACCGTGTACCAAATGAGCACGAAACTTTTTCTGTTCGTCGCTGCGAACACTAACACAATCTTCGTCTTTTGTGCTACGGTCAACCCTTCTTTGTCCGACATCGAGGCAAACTGAAATGGCGGAATCAAAACGGAAGTGATGAATTGTAACGACATCTGGAGTAATTTCCACGAATTGGACGAAGTTGAGCGCACAATTTGAAAGCTTTTGCCCCAATAGTGTACTTGTAGGATCAAAATTCAATCGGATGACTTGTGGGTCCCCCTGTACAATTTCCTGAGAAAAACTCAGTTGTTAGCAGTGGCGGCTCGTGAGCAGTTTTCTTGGTGGGGCCAGATGTGAAGATGCTGGGTTATTCTTTTTAAAACAGGGCATCTTTAATTGCACTATCAAAAGACTGCAGTAACAGAAATGTAGCGAAACATTATACATTTTTAAACTTCAAGTAGGTAACGAGGTGGTAGTAGCTCTTTTTCTTTTGTTGTTGTTGTAATTTTACGTCCTCCAACGTTAAGCCATATCGGACGGTTAATGACTTGAATAATTGTAAGCTTTCACGGCCGGAGTCTAATTTGAAGTTAGAAGAATTTTCCGGGCTCAGGAGGCGTGGTCTGATGGAGTTGGAACATCCATACGTTTCGTTCACGTCTGCGGTGAACATCATCAGTGGTGGGGTGGTCTGAGTCTTCTGGGTGAAGTTTCAGTCACAACTGAAACTGGTTAATGAATTGGATGAAATTACGCTCAAATGAGGCCAGGGGTCATGGAGCTTAGAACTACCCGACATTCGTCTTGAAAGATAAGGGAAATCTCCGAAAAAAACCTTCCAGGTAATTCACCCTGACCAGGATTCGAACTCGGGACCTCTTGAACGTGAGAAAGACACGTTATCATCTACGCCACCGAGGCGGGCTAATGAGTCGGTCCTTGCTCGTTAGGAACCTGGTTGAGTCCTCCCAGCACTCAACACCTCATAGCGTAGGGAAGGTGACGGGTGAGGGCTACGGATGTGGGAGGTTTCTGGACAGGTCGGGGTTTTCTCGGGGTTCGCTCTGTATGGACTCACTTCTCTATTCCAGGGTTTTGGATATGTCCTGACTTGATGTGGTTTGTTTAGCGAAGGAAACACCTCGACTGTTCCATTATCGATTTATTATCGATTCTAAGTAGGTATCTCACTGGCGACCTGGAAAGTCGCTACTTGCAGACTCGTGTGGTGTGTTTGGCGTGTATCGATAGAGTTCTTTATCTGTTATGTGTATTTGATGTTCCACTGCCGCACTTTTACATGAAATGACTTCACTATGTCCAGACCGAGTGTCTGTGTTATAAAAATCACGCCTCAGCCATCGTTCGAATTTCCCCCCACTATCGTTATATGTGAATCACATGTGTACTTTCTAAGCTGTAATTGGTTAGTTTCAATTTCTAGTTTTAACTATCACACGAATTTTGTATGTGCGTATGTCCGAAATTTGGTAGGGATGTTCCCACATACTCCATTTAATTTATTCTGAAGTACGCACGGTGCGGAACTTTCAGGAATGCAACTAACGTTCGGGGTAGCATGAAAGGAAGGCTAGCGAGACAGTCTAGTGCCCTACATGGCTCGCGGGCTTATTTTCCTTGAGTTGGCTTTGTTATGAACAAAGTATTCAAAGTGTTCTGACCATTCCTTTGCTGAGGAACCTCATATTTCTGTTTCTCCGTTCATCTACCCTTCTAATCCTACAAAGTAATATAATAGAAAAAAGGAGAAAATTATTAATACATTTAAAGGTATTAAGGCTTTGCTAAAGGCAAGTGCCGAACTGTTAGCTTCTGTACTGAAAGACAGACAGCTATTGTTATCTGGCACTAAAATTTTGTACTATAGATTCCGAGAACAAGAAATAGCTTCTCTATTTTCAGAAGAAAGGTCTATGACCTTCTGCAATGATGCACCAGATCTTATAACATGGCTTGGTATGAAGTATATAAAATCTGAATGGAGACTTTTCATAGACTCATCTGTAATCAGCCTTAAAGGAGTACTACTTCACAATGGTAATGCTCTTGGATCTGTACCTATTGCTTATTCTATTGCTTTGAAAGAATCATGTCAATGTTTGCATTTTCTATTGGAGTGTGTAAAGTACTCCGAGCATGGATGGGTTTTATGTGGCGACTTCAAGGTAATCAGTCTTTTACTTGGACTACAATTGGGATACACAAAAATGCGTTGTTTCCTGTGTGAATGGGATAGTCGAGACAGACAAAATCACTGGAAAAGGAGGGATTGGCCATCCAGAGGACCCTTGACACCCGCATCAAAAAATGTACTGCATGTTCCCCTAGTGGAACCCGCTAAAGTTCTTCTCCCGCCACTTCTTATTAAATTAAGTATCACGGGCCAGTTTGTACGTGCCCTAGACAAGGACAGTGAGTGTTTTAAGTACATGTGTAGTATTTATAACAGAATGATCCTAGATAAGCTGAAAGCAGGTGTATTTACTGGACCACAGATCAGAAAATTAATGCGTGATCTCAATTTTGGAAATAAAATGAACCAAACAGAAAAGCGTGCCTGGCAGAGCTACAGGGATATTGTAAAAAACTTCTTAGGAAATACAAGGAGTCGAGATTACAAAACTAAGGTGAACACCATGTTGGAGAACTTGAGAAAACTTGGTTATAACACGAGTTTGAAGTTACACATCCTTCATGCTCACATTCACTATTTTCCAGATTGCTGTCTTGGATTTTACAGTGAAGAACACGATGAACGTTTCCACCAGGACTTGAACGACATAGAAAGAAGGTACCTTGGTGGATGGGGTGTTAAAATGATGGCAGACTATTGTTAGACTCTGAAAAGGGAACGTTATCTTGACGTGCAAAAAGAAGAAACTTTCTTCCTAGTTAGGTCACTGTTTGTTTCTATCTAAAGTTGATAATACTAGTAAAATGTGCAAACATTGTATTTAAAATTACATAATTACATACTTCTTTATACATACTATGTTATTGAGAATAATAGTGATGTTGTAGAAATGAATAAATATATAGTGCTGATAGGTGAATATAAAATGTTTGTTTTCACTTTTTTGAAATATCTGGAGGTGGTACAAGAAAACGGATGACATATTTGGAATCAGTGGCCAAACTTAGGGGAGAAATGACATTCAGAACCAGAACATAAAACAAATTAAATTGTAGAGCAGTGTTATCAGTGTCACCGCCTGCGTCGCCCATGTAGTAAAAGCGAGCGTTAAACACTACTCATTACATTACAATATCTGAAGAACCAAAAGTGCTATTTAAATTCAGCATCATTCAAGAATGCGACACAAAGGTTTTCAGAAAGATCCCCCATCCCAGACTGCCCTTTACATGGAAAATGTTTTGAAAATTTTGATTTTCTCAAAAAATAGGTGAAGCAAATATTTTGGCGAGCAAGGATTACCACGTCGGCGCTACAGTTTGTTACAATAATGTTTAGCTCAGGGTAAAGCAATGAGGTTTCTCCCAGGGTATGCGTGGGTATGTATGAGAAGGATAGTTTTAATGACACTGGAATGCCCGTTTCAAACTGGAATAATGACTGCTTCTTTATCAGAACATCAAACTCGAAGTTGCCGACAAAGGGTTACCAATATATCATTGTTTAGAGCTACTGAAGGCGGAATGCTTACTCGATAATACTTAATTAGTTACGTATACACGGACAAATATCTTCTCCCATCACTTCTGGTCTGCCCTCGACCAAGACAGAACCAGATAACTTTCTTAATGGCTTGGCAGCCACGAACTGAAAGTCCCTACTGGTCACAGCAGCGCGTGGGTGTAGAGCTTTCTCTTTCTGGAAGCCCATTATTCAACCAAAGATTGCCTTTGTGACTATTTGGTCATGCCATTATGAATGGTCCGAAGAATACCCTATTCAAAGTCAAGTGCTACCCTTTAGAACTCTGCTAAGGACAATGTTTCTTACGTTTCTTTTGTTAAAACAACTATTTTCCCCCAAATGCTATTTGACTCCACTGCACCTGCACGCGTTGTAACAAAAAACCAACATTCCTTTGAAATCCATCATGATTCTTTACTTATTGCAATTCTTAATTTCGGTATCATAGGTGTAAATTTTATTAAATCACTATATATTTAAGATATTTTTAGAACAAATTCAATATTTTACATTTTCAGGAAATGTCAATAGTACAAAATCGTATTATATAAAAATATTGATCTCGTTAAAACATGTAATTTAGGCCACGTTACATTTTTGTGGAGTGGTTCCTTTGAGACACAGTCCTTTTATTTTGTAAAAAGTTGCAATACTCGCACTACTTTCAAATGGGAAATCATTCTTTTCTTCATCTTTCAGTCATGCAAAGATACCGAAATTTCCAAACTTTTAAAGTATTTGGTTATTCCATATTTCCTTGTACCTACCAGAAAGTTAGCAGTAAAATAATTTTTTAAAATGTTAATTAGAATAATATGGAGGTGATAAAGGAACAAGAATTATTTGCACCAATAAGGATGCACTATGCGTAAAACAAATACACAAAGGCTGGCCCCAGTCGGTAGAGCATCTGCCTGCCGTGCTAGGGGTCCCGGTTTCGATTCCCGGCGTTGGGAGTGGGGATTTTTCTCCGACCAAGATAATTCCTCATCTTCCCCAGAGTCTGGAAGAATGGATGAGAGTGTGAATGTGTGCGTGATCTAATGATTAAAAACCAAACATAACGAGTTAACAGCTTCGGTATGTTCCAAAGGAGAACGGCCGCCGATATGACCACCGCAGTTAAAGGCGGGGAAGAAAAGAAAAGAAAATACACAAATTCTATCTTATTTAAAACTGTAGCATGGTACCTCAATAGCATGAACACGAACGTGGTTAACTTTCGCTCAGTAGGCCGCACCGTGGCCGAGCGGTTAGACCGCTTGATTCTCATCAAGGCGGCCCGGGTTCTATCCCAGGCGACCGCATGTGAGATTTGTGGTGGACCACATGGCACTGGGGCGGGTTTTCCCCGCCATGTCATTCCACCGGTGCTCCATCTTCACCAGCACCACACATTCATTCATTTTGCTCAATGAACGAGTGGGATGGCTCAGGCGGTTTTGTCTGTGACCCGCATTACGGAGAGCCGGGTTCTATTCCCGTGGCCGATCTACCTAACCTATGGGGTTTTTTCGGGTGTTTTCCGGAGTTGCCAGGCGAATGCTGGGTAGGTTAAATATATCCCCAGAATTTCCCGTCACTCCATCTCATCTCCATTATCACTTCACATCATCTCTCTTCTAGTGGTCTCTTTCAAGTTAGATGTTTCGGCAGGAGTCCCTGCGCTGCATGGCAGGATGGTATGCTTCTAGCAAACACCTCCTCCTCCGGTAAGAGGTCTCCGGGCTGGCCTAGGGGATCGTTTTAGGATCACGGTGGATGGGATTGTACGAAGTTTAACTGAAAGTCCAAAGACTTCGGCTTCTATCTCCGGGGTGCTTTCCATGGGGTAACTCCTTGAGTCTAAAAAGCCTCCCCCCCAATCTCAAGACGGGTGGAAGTGGATGTGCCACTTATACGCGTCAACCCCGCAGGAAAGACTACCGAAAACCTCGGTGGGGCCGCCTGGTGATCTAGCACTCCTTCTACTAGCTCTGCAGGCTAGTACTGTTTGCCCAAGACAAGAAGGTAAGCTAGAAGAATGTGCAACGTAATCACTTTTGCTGTCTCCTTGGGCTGTATGCTCGCCTTCCGAGTGTGACAAGGATGTAAGTCTCGTTTAAAATACACAAGTGTTGTCACATAACTCACCTATACGTAGTACCTATCGCTGCCTCAAACATTAAATCTGACAGCATGCGTGACTCATATACACTCTCCTACACTAATTTCCTAGTAAACAGATCCGCTACTGGAGCAGATAAACAGTTCAAGCTCCTCTGATCTTCATACCTAGCCTTCTTGTCGTGGGCATACAGTACCCGGGACTTTTTAGGTAACCCTCTGCCCCCTCCGGGCGGCCGAAGCCTGGCCTGAGGTACCCGATCTCCCACGGGTATCGGGAACTTACTGCCCCCTCGAGCCCAACCTAAGCCGAACAACTCCCGCTCGGGAGGGGCTCGAAAGTTTGGCCCGACTTTCCTCTGGTAACGTCAGAGGAACCATGAGTGCTAGGGTTCCGCAGCGCCCGTACCACGGCAGCTTAAGCGGACGCAACCCCTCCCCTACGGTGGATGGGACATCGGTTGTACTGCTTACCGGGGGAGTTTCCAGCTGTTCAATTGAAGGGACCTTGCCCTTGCAAAGCAAGGCTAATAATTATGATACAAGCGTTTTAATTACCATTATAGTCAAGTTTCATACGACTGTTTATGCTCGATCATGTATCTGAATTGAAGGTTTCATTTCAAAGTATTTATTTCTGGTTTGAAAGAATATGTTAACCTCGTAAAGTGAGACGTAGTACGTAGTATGCAGTACGCAGAAATATTGATTATTTCCCTATTAACAGCTTATAACGTGTGACACAGTTTAACCTAAAAGAAAGTATAGACAAACTGAAACAAATTGAGTTTATTGAAATATAATTTTCAATTAATGATAATGATAATATGAACAGAATTGACTTTATTTCAAATATACGTTGTTTAATGCCATTCATATATAGACTATTTGAGTATTTAGATACGTCAATATGACGTACTTATATTCTCCAATCCATTAATAGCGAATAGAATATCTCGTATATCTTTATTGACTTTTGTGGCCACAAGTTTTTGGTAGCGTTGTTTGCTTTTGCCGTAATTTCTGGGGTGTAAGTTCAATGTCACTGTTACTAGTATAAGACATTTTGATTTTTTTCTAAACTAGTACCATTGTCGATCGAAACGAGAATGATCGATATTTTTGCTTTCACAACGTTACGTGTCCGCTTCTGATTGGTGGATACCAATACTTTAATGAACAGGTGTACTTTAATGACACCCATTAAAGTACTGCTACCGGTTGTAGAAATACTAAAGTTTGGCATGGCCAAGCATAAATAAAACTAAAATACATTTAAGAAAGTGCTTGCTAAACATTTACAAAAATGCAATAATAAGTAATATTTTATAAGCAAGAGGGACTGGCAAGCTCGCAAGGGCTAGAATTTAATGGCATAAATATATTATTCTGATATCTATCACAAATGCGCATCATATAAATTACACAGCTGGCGAGAGAGAGAATAAATTTCCTTCTAATTCTCTGGAATTTTTTATATCTCAATTGTAAAGTTGAATTCCATTGCAAAGCTATTATTTTAATTTATTTTTATGACATGAAACAAAAGTTCTGACTACGCCTCTGGCAGTTCTAATTGTATGTATACACTTGCATGTAAATAAATGCGCTTGTTCCCAAAACTGCATGTTGGCCTCATTAGCAAAGTCCCTCCTCTATGTTTTGCATACATTATACCTCATCTGTTATGTATATATCGGACTGGGTATTAGTGTTTGTTTTCTTTTCTTTTTCAGTGGATGGTCCGGTGGACTTCTCAAACCGTCCCACCACGTCTTCTCGTCTGAGCATGGGATCCCGCCAGCCGCAGGATATACACGGTGACAGTGACGATGATGAAATAGACATCGTTGGAGAACATCACTCTCCTAACCCTACTGGACCAACCATACTCGTGTGAAAAGTGTGTTTTAAGAACTAAGAGCCAAGGGTCAATGCGAAGTGTTATTGCTAATTCAGAATGCAACATAAACCCAACAGGGCCCGGACAAAATATATTTGCGGTCCTAATGGGAATCAGAGCACTTCGTGCCTTCCAGAAGAATGAGTAATTTTCCCAGCCGAGAGAGTGCTAGCGTTTTGTAGATACTGACTTAATTCCCAATCGAGAAATCTAATGTGTTGTATACTTTTCAGACATTGACTCGATTCTCTCTCCGACATTGCCGAGAGATGATGTGCTATATAGTTATCGGACATTTAAATGTGAAATACTGAATGAACAGAGGTTTCGATACTGCGCGGAGATTGACGTTTTCGTATATTTCTTGTGGACAATATCGCAGAACTAGTCAGATGGCTTTAACAACAGAGGAGTGCAACAACATTAATATGTATCCAATGTTTGTATTTATTTACATCGTGTAAACGAACTATATCATTCCTCACTGTTTTTGTTTCTTAATATCCAGGCATTGTTTATGCATGTGCGCTAGAGAAAATATTAAAATATAATAAAGAACTAAGAAGCAGCATTAATTTTTACCTTGATTACTTTACATGCTACTAGTTCACCTAAGGAATTGTTCTTGTTTTGAATATTAAATTATTACATCTATAAAAGTGAATTTCATCCTTGGAGTTCCAAAATGTACCATCAAAGAGCAGCATTGTCTGTTTAAGCAAGGGGAAACAGCCCTTAATCCTTAACCCATCATTAATAAAAAAAATCCTTCCTGCGGTTAAACCCAATCCTTGGTGGGCACGCAGCAAAAATCTTCGTGCTGAACACAGCCTGCCAGTACCTCGTCGTTGTCATCGTCCTCGCTCTCTTTATGTGAAGTGATGCCTCGAGTGAGCATATGTGTGGAGATAACGACCCTCCCGGGACCACCAGGTATGAGATTTGACTTCATTGTGTAAATGAATAAGTAAGAAAACTCATTTCCGTCATGTTGTAAACTCTGTTTCGGTTTAATTTTCCCTTTGTGGCTATTACCTGATTCTTAGCTCTCACCAAAAATGTATCCATCATGGTTATGATACCCACATGACTGTCTTGCTCATGGCTGCCAAGGTAAACTATTTCCTAATCCATCGGTCATGAAAATATGTGGCATGATGGGACATAAGCAGCAGCACTGGATCAACGATAGTGCTCATGTGCATGAATTGTTATTTCAAATATAGTGCATTAACTGCTCCAAGATTACTTAAACCTTTTAATTGGAACTACAATTAATTATTTAGTTCAGTATATCGAATGCATATTGTACACGAGATTGTGTACATCTGCAGCATAGGACTGAGTAACGAAGGGATGTGTATTACTGTATGACACCCATAGGCTCTTCACTCCCTAAAGAATTCAAAGCATGGGTTGAATTAAATAAAGGGCTTACTACAAACAGTAAAATTATAGAGTACCAAGTATGTCTAAAGAAAATAGGATATATAATGAAGTCACAGATGGAACATGATTTGCAAAGCATCATTAGAGAAAGCAAGTACTATTGCCTTCACCTCGAAAAGAGCATTTTAAGAGACCTACCGTGTTAGTCGCAGGGGATTGCAATCAAGAAGCAGTGCAAGGAATAAAGAGAGAAGTGGTAGATTAGTGTATATGGACCGCTTTGGATGAGACTACAGAAGTAATGGCACACTATATAACAAATCTGATAGTGAGGAAATTAGAGCCCGATGCTCCGACCAAAACGTGCCTGATTGCTTCCAAAACCGTAGAACCCAGGCATAATTCCAAAATAGGTAGATTTATAAACAACGAATTGAAGACTTGCGATACTGTGGAGGTTATGGTACATGTTCTCCGATGTTGCAACATATAACATCATCGACCTTCAAGATAGGCCAGATAGGTCTGTTTCGGCTCAGAAGGGATCTTCCCAGCGTCTCCGTGGTCTTCCAACATCTCTAATTCCAACTGGTTTATACTGCAAGGCCTGTTTTTGCGAGTCTTTCTTCTGGCATTCGAGAGAGATGATCTTGCTATTTCAGTTGGTACTCCCCGAGTTTGTCATTTAAAGTAAATATTTTTAGTTGTTCTCTCATTGTTTTACTTTTAATGTGATCTTTAAGACTACAGCTAGCTAGGCATCTCAAAATTTTCATTTCAGACGTTTCAATTATTCTTTTATCAGTTCCGTTCAAGGTCCAGGTCTCGGCTCCATAAAATATAACATGCACTGCAATGGTTTTATAAAACTTTAATATGGTATCTCTTCTTGTTTTGTTTTTCAATGTTCGTTTTATAGTGCCACATATGTTTTGAAATTTATAGATCTTTTGTTTTAAATCTCTGTCACATTTATAGGAAATATCACATCCTAAGTAATTAAAATATTTAACTTGTTCTAGTATTTTGTTTTTGAGGAGCATTTTGGACCGTGCTGGGTATTTAAAAATAAAAGCGATCACTTTCGTTTTCTCTGCTGAAATGATAAAATTATACTTTGACATTGTTTTGTCGAGTTGGTACAAAGCTATTTGTAATCTGTCTTCAGTATCTGCCAGAATGACCTGATCATCTGCAAACAGGACTGTATTTAAGATTGTACGACCTAACTTAAAGTCTACTTTCAACTGAGCTTGCCATTCGGCAATTGCTGCGTCGATATAAATATTAAAAATAGTTGGCGACATAGGGCAGCCCGTTCTACTGACACTGCAGTCAGCAAGCCGAGAGACTGCCGGGATAAGCGGTCCACCTTGTATACAAGGAAGGTCTTCTATCGCCTTGGAAACGAAAAAGCTCCTAAAGATAGACCCTTGCCCAGGGTTACGGGTGAAGTCTTGAACAACAAACCTGGCGGAAGAAATTTTCGGTACTGCATGTTTGGTGGAAGAAGCAACCCTAGTATTGAGGTTAATACAATAGAGGGGGAGGAGAAAACTCCATAGCCTTGGCCGGCAATCTAGGAGAGAGCACTCCGAAACTAAACTCTGGTCCTCCTGGTAGGGGATTTTGCGATCGGGCTGGTGACCCATCGAAGTAAAAATGTACTTACTCAAGCAGCTCAGAAGAGAAATAACCGGATGGACCCAAATAAGACGACAAAAGCAAGAAAACGGTTTATGAATAAAGGTACTGCGGAAATGCTAAACATTGTGGCCTGGAATGTGAGAGGAATAACAAATAAAGAATTAGAATTAGAAAAAGAACTTCTAAGAGCAAATATAGACATAGCTTTGCAACATATATGTATAGCATTTTTCTACAAATGATTGATTTTTACCAAACTTCTGTTCGTCGCTGTTGGTTGCTGAAGTGATCACTGGAGCGTTATCCAGGTTGGTAGGATAAGCTTTAGCGGAACAAGCACATTATTTTTAGTTTACTTTCTCGAACTTAAGGTTTTATCGAGCGACAAATGAAACGGGTGAAATGTTGCTCTAATGAGCCCAGGCTTCATAGAGGTTAGAGTTACGCAATATTAGTGTTTCAAAATAAGGGAAAAGCTCGGCAAAGCCTTATCCACATAGCTCATCCTGACTGAAAGACGAAGTCGGGAGTACAGAGGCAGTTATGCCGGCTCTAGTGAAATATTCTGGGAATACATGATCATTTCGGCTGGTCTCTGAAATCTAGGCCCAGTTCCTCGGTCAAAGTAACAACCTCATCGGCCTAATTTGTACTGATACCTGCCATTTGCAACATTGTTGTACACACGTATGTTGGGCTTGCTACTTGGGTGGTACGTTGGATGATCTGGTCACCTTCCGCGATAATTCTCGGGAGTCCTGTTTCCCGGTGGTCACAGTCCATAGTCTCCGGAGAATTGGAGGACTGTTTCCTCTGTGCGCCCGTGTTGTTTCAGCACTGGTAAGTGAGCTTGCTACTGCTCTAAAAGACGTTTGTCTGGGTGTCGCTCAATGTAGTCCCGGCGATTCCGGTTATGTCGAGACAGTTCCTGGTCTTCTGGATGAGCCCTTGGTGAACATCTCTCCAAGGAAACCAACAGTTCCATAAAAGGGTGCATGAAGGCATCTGTGACTCAGATTAAATGCTTCGTCTGCCTATTGTAGTGGTTAGCGACAACCTGAGAGTTATAGCCCGGAGTTCTGGGAGAATCTCATGTTCGATAACCATCTGTAGGGTACATCCCAACAGCATCCCCAGACGAATGTGTGGAACACAAAATTACAGCAGAATATGATCATTGCCCATTCAGATGCATCTTCTCGTAACTGTTTCTTAGCTATATACATTTTCAGGTTTCGTTTATTTTCCTTTAACTGAAAATAGTCCTCCACTTCTTGAATAAATGTTATAGGGCCATCGTCCGGAGTACCGTAGAAAAAAAACAATCAACACAACAACAATTTTAATTTTCATCCCGGTAATACAAACTATTTTGGTCATTATTGTATGCACTTATGCTTAGGGGTGGGCGTAACCCATCAGTTGTCAGACTATTCTGCACGACCAGAGAGGTTGGAAGAGAGGGGAACCTCGGGCTATGAACTCTGATTACTTGGGTTATTCGAAATTTTTACAGTTACCTTAAGATTATCGATTCCTTGTTCAATTACTTATCTGCTGCAGTCTAGATCTTTAAACCTGGCGTTAGTGCTAACATTGTCTGCACTTACAGAAAACGTTACTAGCACCTCTATACTTACATAAGTGAGTTCTTTGGCTACTCTATCACTTAATTTTCAATAACCTCATACAGGTTATTTCCCCTCCCAAATTCTATTCTCTGTCTGTTTGACTTTTGGCAATTTTAACTTGCAGTTTCACTTTGTGGCACACATTATCAATGCCGCTTTGTGGTTCGTTATTACTGTCTGCTAAGGGTTTCCTTAATCCTTGTGTCTGGATGGGCAGCTTATTGCCTAGGTCGAAAGGGACCTGGGACAATTTATATGACTTTCCCTGTGGCTCTCTGTTTTGATTTTCCAACTTAGCTACTAATTTCCTTTCCTATCCCTTATTGCGTTCTTTTAAATAATCTATAAGTTCTGCTCCTAGTCGGGTAAACATTTCTAGGAAGATACTTAATGCGTTAGAGAGGCAGGTATGGCAGAAGACATTCTCTGGTGGCCTTTGTGAAGTTTACGGGTCATTCACTTGAGACGGGAGGGGAGAATATAGGTCAGTAGAGCTACTCTCAAAATTGTGCAGTCCCATTCCAGTGTCAATATCTGCCGAATACACCATGATGGCCAAGTTAGGCGCAATTTTCAAATTGCACAAAAGCATGCGTTTTCCTGCACACAAATAAATTGGTGAAGCCTTACCTTTTATCCTTTTAATTTCACGTTGTTACCGGTGATGATGTCACCCTCAAATTTCTTGGTTCGAACTCAGCGCCTTCTCTGGTTGTGTAGTTTCCGTCGCCTTCCGTCGTAGACGCGGGAGTCTCGGAAGTCGAAGTTTGTCGACGTATTCCCTTTAAGTCGAGTCTCTCACGTTTCGCTTTAATTTCGTAGTGTCTTTCTACAAGGGAAGAACGACGTCGTCAGAGCTCCAAGTGGATGGCGTTCTGTCGTCGGTACACCTTAGAATGAAGGTAAGGATGGGCGCGGATCTCAGGGACACCTTGTGTCTCATCTTGTAGTTTCCTACAGAGACGATTTTCTTTGCGGACAGAAATGGTATTTGAGGACTGATGGTAGTCGCAGGAATAAGTTCTCAATTAATATTTTTATCCTGGCATCCGTTCGTGCCAAAATTCAAACGCCCAAATATTGTAAGCTTTTTTTTTTTTTTTTTTTTTTTTTTTTTTTTTTTTTTTTTGACTGTTAGGGATGTGTACCGTTTCTTCGGTGCTGAATTTAATATTGGTCTGTATTTGTCACTCTTCATTAGACTGCATTCCTTGGAATATGCAATCATAGACCTGTCATTCACTAATTCAACACTTCATGTTTATCGCAAAATATTGTGACTTTGTGTGTTCGTGGAATTAAACCTACCACAATATCTGGAAAACCTAATTAACCTTCCAGATAATACACATGAGACGTATTTGTGCGCGATGGGTCCCAAAACTGTTGATTCCTGAACAACAGAACATGAAGGTCTCATGCAGTTAAAGTTCATGTTAGAGAAAGATCCGGAGTTTCTTTCAAACGTAATCACTGCTGATGAAACTTGGCTACAACATTTTGATCCTGAGAGCAAAACAGCAAAGCTCAGTGTGGAAATCTCCTTCATCACCAACCCCCCAAAAAGCAAAAGTGGTTGCTTCTGCTGCGAAAGCTATGGCCATCTTATTCTTTGATATTAATGGAATGGTTTATCAACATGTTGTACCTGAACACACATCAGTAACTGGACAATACTACAGGGATGTCCTGAAAACATTGCAAGTCCATATCAGGCGCTAAAGACCACATTTCCGTGAATCAGGCTGAATGCTGCACCACGATAATGCGCGGCCGCATATTGACAAAGTTGTTGCTGAATATCTTGCAAAAATCAACGTGAAGTGCATCCCTCACCCTCCCTATAGCCCGGATTTAGCCCGATGTGACTTTTTACTATTCCTTAAGTTGAAGAAATGCCTTCGTGGGAGGCATTAGCCATCATCAGAAGCAGTGGTGAAGGTTGCGGAGGCGATTTTGAAGGATATCACAAAAATGGTTTCCAGCATGTCTTTGAAGACTGGCACAAACACTAGGAAAAGTGCATCGCATTCTGGGGAGACTATTTTGAGAAGGACCATCAAAATTATGATGTTGAGTAAAGGTACGCAGGCATAAAAGTAGCCCAAGGACATATTTTAAATATTTCATTATATGCAGATGACGTAGTAATTATACAGGAAACAGAAGATTACCTACAACGATCAATACACCACCTTAACCAAATATGCAAAAGTTTTAATATTGAAATATCAATAGAAAAGTAAAAAATAATGGCAAACTGGGGCAAAATACCAATAAGGTCGAAGATAGTCGCTAATGACAAAGTATTGGAACAAGTATCCTCCTTCAATTATTTAGGGTGTGAAATCAGCAATGAGAAAGATAAAGATATGAACAAAAAATTAATGAAATTTCAAACAATTTGTGGAACAATTCACAAAACCGTAAAGAATAAAACAAGATCTGAAACAAGAATAAAATGTTATAACACCATGGCGGTCCCAACGTTACTTTATGGATGTGAAAACTGGGTACCTACACAAAGAACCATCAGCAGAATACAAAGTTGCGAAATAAGGTTCTTGAGAAGAACAAAAGGATGTACAAGAGAAGATAGAGTCAGCAATGAATTACAAGTGGAAGCTATCACCTCAAGAATGGATAGGTACAGAAGAAGATGGTTTGAACATGTTGGAAGAATGGATGATAAAATACTGCCAAAAGCAGTTTTCCAATATAGTCCTAAAGGAAAGAGAGACGTAGGGAGGCCGAGGAAGGAGACACTCTGAAGACGGAACAGGCGAGAGCCTGATTCATGAAGGGAAGAAGTGAAGGTACGTTGTTTAAAAAAAAAAACAAAAAAAAAAAAAAAAAAAACATTGTGATCATTCTTTATTGATCATTCTTTATTGAACAGCTCTCGTACATTATTACACAATATCTTTTCTCTCAGATCACTCTGCTGCACGTCCACTTATCACTATAACACTTTCTTATTATCCGCGTTTTTCTCCACAAGGAAGATGATTGATTTTCTCTATCCATAGCAAACGTTCATTTCTTTATACTAACGTCACTTGTACCAACCAATATACATATCTTGTTTTTTTTTTTTTTTTTTTTTTTTTTTTTTTTTTTTTTTTTTTTTATAGAATTTCACTTCCACATACTTAATACAAACATTATAATATTTTTAAACAGTTTTTTAAAAAATTCTAAATAACATTACCAAGTAAATAAACAAAACTCACTTTTAGTGCCAAACAAAAGCAGCTTACTAAAGAAGGGTCTAAGAAAGCCATCTTTATTCAAGTGTTTTCCAGTTGGACCGCCTGCGATGATAGCCTTCCCTCCAGTGAACCTTGTAACTAATATTGTTTATGGGTGTCATACAATTCCACGCCGTGGACGCCAATTTGAAGCAACAATATATGTGGCGAACAATGTTCCACTTGACAATACAGTTTGAAGCACTTTTGTTTAGCTCAGGGTAAAACAATGAGGTTTCTCACAGGGTATGCGTGGATGTGTGTGAGAAGGAGATTTTAATAACACTGGAATGCCCTTCTCCAAATTATTTATTCACTGCTTCTTCTTTTAAAACATCGAAATGAAAGTTGCCGACCAAGGGTTACCAATCTCTGTTTAGAGTTACTGACTGCAGAATGTTTATTACTCGATAAACTTTATTCGTTCCTCACGTATATATGAACCTACAAATATCCAAGACAGAATAAGTTGACCACCCTAATAGGCTTCACGCCTCGGACCGCTCTAATCGGCCTCACGCCGAAGACTCTTCTCATCGGCCGGACACCGAAGACTGTTCTGATCGGCTTCACGCCGAAGACTCTTCTAATCGCTTGCAAGCCACGGAGTACTCTTCTCCACAGCTGCGCGTGGGTGTATCACTTTAATTCAACCAAAAATCTCTTTGTGACTGTTTTGTCTTTGTGACTGTTTTGTCATGTCATTCTAAATGATCCACAGAATACCCTATTCAACGAGTCAAGTGAGCCCCTTTAGAAAACTGCTAAGGACACTGTTTCTTACATTGCTTTTGTTATAACAACTTTCTCCCCCAACTCAACTGGCCTTGCCCTTGTCGTAACAAAGAACCAACATTCCTTTGACATCCATCATTATTCTTTACTTCTGGCAAACCTTAATTTCGGTATCAACCTCAAACGCAACAAACATACTGTTTTACATTTGACATGTCCCTATCTAATTTACTGAATCTCTAATTTCGGTATGAAACTTAACAAAGAGAATCACCACCGTCCAACCGCAACAAACTGAACTGTGTAAATTGGATCCTTAGCCTTACAGGAAATGGTGAAGAATAAAGCCGTGGTAGAGGAGAAGCCACCCAGCATTCTTCTTCTCTCCCAGGAAATCCACAAAAAAACCAATGGTTAAAGTGTGGTTGCCGGGAACAGAACCCGGGACCACGCAAATCCCACATTAAGAAGCCGCCTTGCTCAGTGATATTTCTCTTTAATGCCGCGTTTAAAACGAAAGAATAGGTATCTGAACCTAACAGCAGCCTTTTTATAGCACCTATATATGTATTTTTCTACAATAACCATTTAGAAACTATGAAAACGATAATCACATTTGTGCAGCCATTCTGGAATGTACACACATATATAAACACAATTCTTTTATAACATCGATGTATGTACAAGAGAGTCTGGATAAACCTCGCCTCGGTGTGTTTTGCAGACAATAAAGTTACGAGGTCCTGTGGAGTAGTATTGTCACATACATCTGTGAACTATTTCATAATTAAATGAAACGGAGAGAGATAGACTTCTATTGTTCCACAACAGTTTTAACATCTACATTATTATTTCAGCCATATAAAAATAAACGCTTTTTAACTTTCAACCCGCTTCCTGTACACGGCAGGTATGAAAGAACAATTAATTTCTGTCACTGGCCTTTTTATCCTTCTTGTCATCTGTAAACTCCACTATTATTGTTTATTTTTTTAAGGTTAATTGATAGAAATTAAAAGTTCCTTCACACTAGCCGTGTATAGGCTGTTTTGGATAGTCAGAGCCAACCTGAAAAATTCAATGCCATGGCCGGGATTTGAACCACGGATATACTGGTTTCCGCCCAAACGGTCTTATCCATTGAGCTACCATGGCCAACGTGCGCTCCTGACATTAAATTCTCCAACTGACTCATATATTTCCCCGGTAAACCACTAGGGGCTCTCGTATTCCAGATACACCGTTTATGGCGACTTACTATTGTAAGTACTTGAGTCCCAGGCTTTAACTCTTATTATTTAAGTTAATTCATGGAAATTAATCGTTCCTTCACACTGGCCGTGTACAGGCTAGGGTTTTGGATATATAGAAGGAAACTGAAAAATCCAATGCCCTGGCCGTAATTTGAATCACGAATCTTCTGGTTTCCGTCCAGACGCTCTTAGCCATTGAGCTACCATGGCCAACTTGCCGTCATAACATTAAATTCTCCAACTGACTCATACATTTTCCAGGTAATAGTAAGACACCACAAACGGTGCATCTCGGATGCGAGAGCCCTACTGGTTTACCGGGGTAATGTATGAGTCAATTGGAGAATTGAATGTCATCACGGCAAGTTGGCCATGGTAACTCAATGGGAAAGAGCATCTGGACGGAAACCAGTAGATCCAGTACTCAAGTACTTACTATAGTAAGTTGCCACAAACGGTGTATCTCGGATGCGAGAGCCCCTAGTGGTTTACCGGGGGAATGTATGAGTCAATTGGAGAATTGAATGCCATCACGGCAAGTTGGCCATGGTAACTCAATGGGAAAGAGCATCTGGACGGAAACCAGTAGATCCAGTACTCAAGTACTTACTATAGTAAGTTGCCACAAACGGTGTATCTCGGATGCGAGAGCCCCTAGTGGTTTACCGGGGTAATGTATGAGTCAATTGGAGAATTGAATGTCATCACGGCAAGTTGGCCATGGTAACTCAATGGGAAAGAGCATCTGGACGGAAACCAGTAGATCCAGTACTCAAGTACTTACTATAGTAAGTTGCCACAAACGGTGTATCTCGGATGCGAGAGCCCCTAGTGGTTTACCGGGGTAATGTATGAGTCAATTGGAGAATTGAATGTCATCACGGCAAGTTGGCCATGGTAACTCAATGGGAAAGAGCATCTGGACGGAAACCAGTAGATCCAGTACTCAAGTACTTACTATAGTAAGTTGCCACAAACGGTGTATCTCGCATGCGAGAGCCCCTAGTGGTTTACTGGGGAAATATAATAGTCAATTGTAGAATTTAATGTCATGACGGCATTGAATGCCATGGCACTGAATTTTTCTATTTGACTCATGCTCAAATTAAGAATACTGGGATTTTCTACAGCATGCAATAGCTTCTGTTAACAGTGTAGGATTATTTCTATTGCAATTTTGACAAATCAGAGAAAGAACGATTATTACGAATGCTGCCATCATTATGAGGAATGGAATCATTTACCTTAACAAAAAATATAAAACCAATTACAAAAAACAAGTAAAAGAATAAAGAAGGAACATTGATTACCACAATCACCATCGTTCCCAAAATGACCATAATCAAATCCATATACGGCAATCACGTATAAAACAATTGAGGAGCGTTTTTTGTTTGTTCTAAACTCGATAAATGCAACACATAAAGTTTTTAATAAAGTGAGATTTTCTTATTTTGAACCATGTAGATATGTTTTAAAATATTAATTTTTACATAATTTCTAAAGTTTACAGAAATAAATTATGTGCTGTAATGAAATAAATTAAAATTTATTTATTTATTTATTTATTTATTTATTTATTTATTTATTTATTTATTTATTTATTTATTTATTTATTTATTTATTTATTTATTTATTTATTTATTTATTTATTTATTTATTTATTTATTTATTTATTTATTTATTTATTTATTTATTTATTTATTTATTTATTTATTTATTTATTTATTTGTTTGTTTGTTTTTTTGTTTGTTTGTTTGTTTGTTTGTTTGTTTGTTTGTTTATTTATTTATTTATTTATTTATTTATTTATTTATTTATTTATTTATTTATTTATTTATTTAATTTATTTATTTATTTATTTATTTATTTATTTATTTATTTATTTATTTATTTATTTTTTTTTTTTTTGCGGCATATAGGGGTTTGATTTTTCCAGGTTTCTCCAAAACTGGTTTTATGCAATTATAATGTCTGCTGTTGTCAGTTATTTTGTCTATTTTGTCTCCATGATGCATTCGAATTTTGATCTGGAAATATATATTTTTAATTGCTTTAGTCTTTATTATATATGTGCATTGTTGTACAATGCGTATTTTACAAAAAAAAGTGAAATGTGAACTGTTTAACGCCCGCTTTTACTACATGTGGCACCGCAGGCGGTGACACTGATGATATATGGGTTGAAGACGGAGCACCGGCGAAATAAGATGGCAGGAGGAACCGGAGATCCCTGAGAAAACCGGGCATGGCAATAGTTAGGGGCTAATGCTCCTTTCCCGTTCTATCCACTTCTCATCTTTCCTTTGGCAAATTTCTTGCTTCATCAAACCTATTTGCTATTATGTGTTTCAAATGGGATGGTGTTTGTCCTTGAGCGCTACTAGGTAAGCAACCAATCGGAGTCCTGCAGTGTTGTATGTCATTCCCCCTATGTGGCGTGTGACGAGCGCCAAACTAATCTATCTCTAATAAATAGGAGGGGTCAGTCTTCACTCTGTCTAGATTGCCCTGGTAGATACCCTCGAGCTTATATACGTTGGATTTGGATACAAGCATGTCTGCCTCACGTTCAAGAGGTCCCGAGTTCGAATCTCGGCCAGGTTGAGTTACCTGAATAAGGTATTTTTCCGGGGTTTTCCCTTATCCTGAAAGACGAATGTCGGGTAATTGTAAGCTCTATGGACCCTGGGCTCATTTGAGCATCATTTCACCCATTCCATTCACGTCCAATATGACTTAATGTTGGAGGACGTAAATTAAAAAAAAAACTGGTTTTACGTTAGCACTGAGCTAACGATTTTGACGAAAATAAGGACCCTTTAAGGTGAATTTTTTCTCGCCTTTGTCACATATTCAATCAAGTGAGTTTGAAATTATTTCACTCGCTAAGCCGTATGCTGGTTCGGGTTTGCGAGACACTATCTGGGATGACAGTAACTGCAGATCTTAGGAAAAGGGATGCCAGTTGGAAGAGTTTGAATCAGACAGTAAAAACTTGGCTGACTGTCACTTTTTAGCGCAATCCCATTTACATTATTGTATTGCATTAAAACAAATGAAATAACACTGAAGGTTATATTTCTTGTTTATTATTAAAATACTCATTTTGATATATTGATTTTTATGCAGCGATATTCTAATAATGCATAACACAATGGAGTAATAATCCACTTCTATCAAGTACAATAAACCGCACCACAAAGGTGAATGGAACTTGTCATTTGGACAATACAATGAACAGTATGCAATCTCGACGGTATGAGCCAAACAGTGCACGACACAAATTCCCGAAAATCTCTGTGTCTAACAAAAGGTATGGTTACTGACCGGGTAATATTTCCATGAACACGTCATTTTCTCTTCATATGCAAGTCCGTCCAAACATCCCTTGGTTGTTATTTACACAAATGATTAACATAAACCTTAACTCATAATTCGTCTGCTCCCATTTCTTACACTCCAGATAATGGTTGGTATATGACCAGAGGCAAGATTTTGTGGTAACAATTATTTATAACATTCGTATTAATAATTTTAATTGATGGTGTTTTGTGGTCCTGTAACCATAAATTCGTATTAATTTCGTCCAAACTTTTGGGGAAGAATTAATGAGGAATGCCATGGCTCAAATGAAGAGTAACAGGTAACTAGGGTAGCACAACTGTTAAAGCCCTTTTTTCCAAATTAAAAGTTTTATTTTAAATCAATAGATAGTAGGTAACATGAATAAGATCAAATATAACACATCAGACATCGCCAAACTGCAGTATACAAGTTGTGATATTATAACTCAGTTATATGTAGAGAAAGATCTCTCACTGTCAAAGACATTGAAGGGACTTTTCAAGAAATTGCGGTAAGAATCAGCTTTTGCCTTCAATGTCAAGAGTGCTGTTACTACATCTAATCTGTTATCGTTACCATCATGACTTTGCTGTTCAACAATGTCACAAAGCTCTTTGTAATAAAGAAGCAAATCAGAATCACAAGTAATACCACTGGTTTTAAATGCATTTAGTTGTTTAAATGCTGCCATTACATGATTTAAATCACCTATACTTGATTTAGGCTCAAACAAATGATCTAAAGCTTTTATGGTTATTACATCATCAGTTTCTTTTGCCATAATGAAGTTCAATCTAGACAAAGTCATACAGCAGCAAATTTTTAGATTCTCTTCTACTGCTTCTCTAACACTGGGATCCATGATATGATCTACAAGTGCACTTACTCTGTTTCCAAAGTGACTACTCTCTAATATTTCACATTTGGTTCTCAGCGAGCTAATTCTGGATAACAAAAGATGAGCCACAGTTTCTTTTATTGAAATTCTAATATTGTCGTAGATGACTTATTGATTAATATTGTGACTTTGTGGGTTCGTAGAATTAAAAGTCCAATTGCACAAACTCAAAATGTTCTTTATTCCCACCGAATTACAAGTCTCCCTCGTGTGGGCTCCTCCTCGTGGTTGAGGGAGACGGTCAACAGGCCCACCCACGTGTAGGCCGTGCGTGGAGACCCGTGTCGGTGGAAAGGTTTGTCCTGGTGGTTGAGGGATGCGTATCTGAGCTCGTAACAGTACTTTTCTGAATTCGGGAAGGGTGCGCATTACCAATATACCACTTTGGCTACTGCTTCACCTAAACGGGAGGTTAGGGACTAACCCACCCCTAATCAATCGGCCAGGACAAGGTGTGACACTGAACTCCAGGGTGAGTGGGACGGCGCGCCCGCTATATCCCCTATGTAGCCCTGTCATCCCAGTGGGATGACCCCGTGTTGGGCTCCGTGGTGGGTGGGGAGCATTGGGGGATGAAAGCAACACCATACTTTTCATGGCAAACCTTACACCGAAACGAAAACGACAAGTGAATGATGAAATAGAGGCACCCGTAGCTTCAAGCGCTCGGTACCTAGTAATAAGTCGACTTGAAGAGACTCAGACCTTTTTAACAGTGAATCCTTTCGCTATGCAAACGGGACTTGACAAAATCGCTGGCCCGGTGAAATCCTGCACTCGTCTTAGAACTGGTTCTTTGTTGGTTGAGATGCATACTGCCATACAGTTCGATCGATTATTAAAAGCCAAATTACTCCACGGATATCCCATCCGCGTCGAAAAACACAGGAGCCTCAACTCAAGCAAGGGCGTCATTACTTCCTCCCTCCTGGACCGCATGCCAGAAGCAGAAATCCAGGGTTACTTATCAGACCAAGGCGTAATCTCTGTGTACCGCGTTAAAACCATGCGTGACGGTGTTCCGGTACCGACTCGCACACTTTTCCTCACCTTTGACCGTCTAGAGCTGCCATCTAAAATTAAGGCTGGATATGAAGTGATAAACGTTCGACCCTATATTCCACGGCCTATGCGTTGCTTCCGGTGTCAACGATACGGTCACACGAAGTTAACCTGCAAAGCAACCACGCCTATTTGCGCCAGTTGTGGCGACGAGGCCCATGAGGGTGTTTGTCCGAATCCTCCCTGCTGCGTAAATTGTCGAGGTTCTCATGCAGCTAATTCAGGCGACTGCCCACGGTTTCTAGACGAGAAGGCCATCCAAGAGCTGCGGGTGAAAGAACGTATTTCTTTCACAGAGGCCCGCAAACGCCACCTCGCTCGGCAGCCTTCTCTCTTAAAATTCGGTACGTTTAGTTCGGTGGTTTCCACCCCAGTATCTAAGCGGGATTTCGGTACCCAAACGGGCCCGGATTCTTCTCTTGCCGCTCCGGCCAAAGTGAATGGACGCCCTTCTGGGTCGCGCAGTCCGAAGAAAATAGTTGTTAGTACTCAACCTCGACAATTCAAGACCCAGCCCAAACGTTCCGACTTCTTAAAAGACCCTCCAGCTTCTGCTAGTAAACCGCTCGCATCGAAAGCCTCATCTCCCTCACCACCTCGGAGATCACGGTCCCAAGATAGTAGAGGCCGTAGCCGGGCTTCGCGCAGTTCTGCGATCCCCACGGCCACCGGTAACCGCTTTGAAGTCCTGTGTTCGGTTTCCGGTGAATCCGTCCCTCTCCCTCCAACCGAGCCTATGGAGGAGGATCCCACGACTCCTAAGAGTCCCAGTCCCACGCGCACGAATAAGGGTAAATTAAAGCGTCAACCTGTGGTCAAGTGAAAAAGCTTGACCATCTATTTTTCTTATTTGCCTCCCAATGTCTATTATACAGTGGAACACCCGTGGCATTCGTACACGCAGAACTGAATTACAAATGCTCACATCTTCGCTGTCACCCAGTATTTGGTGTCTGCAGGAGACAAAGCTTCACAGCCAGGATGCTTTCACCTTTCCTGGCTACACATCGGTGCGCTTTGATCTCCCACCGACTCCTGCTTCTCCTGCCCATGGCGGTGTTATGTTACTTATCAGTGACAACGTTTATTATCAAACTCATAGGCTTACCACCCACCTGCAAGCTGTTGCAGTCAGGTTACGTTTCCCTGGTTTTTCATTTACGCTGTGTACTGTTTATTTTCCACCTTCATCTCCTCTCCCTATTGCTGATCTTGCAGCTTTAGTGGCGCAGCTCCCGACGCCTTATCTTCTGTTGGGAGACTTCAATGCCCACCACCCTCTATGGGGATCACCACGGGCTTGTGCAAGGGGGAACGACCTCTTTGACTTTTTTGCTCAGTATAATCTCTCTGTTCTAAACACCGGCGAACCTACCTTTCTGTCCGACTCCAGTGGCAATTTTTCTCACCTCGACTTGGCAGTTTGCTCCCATCAGCTTACACCCCGCTTGCAGTGGAACGTCTGCTCTGACAGCTTTGGCAGCGATCATTTTCCGTGTGTCATACGCTTGCTTTCCCACACTGCTCCATCGTCGCGTGTACCCCACTGGCAATTCCACAGAGCGCAGTGGCCCCTTTACTCTGGCTTGGCGGTCTTCGTGAACCGCCTCTTCAGCGATGTTGACGAGATGGTGGATCACCTAACCTCCGTCATTAAATCCGCGGCCGAACAAGCCATCCCCCGGTCCTCCTCCCACCCGAAACGCTTGCCAGTCCCTTGGTGGACTGATGAATGCAGGGCGGCGATCCAAGCACGGAGAAAGGCACTTAAGGTATTTCGGCGCCACCCTACTCTTGACAATCTGGTCACGTACAAACAACTTCGTGCCAGAGCTCGGCGCATTATTACAAACAGTAAACGGGCCTCCTGGAACCGCTTTGTCGAGTCGTTTAATCCCTCAACACCGACTTCTCTTGTATGGGTCCGGCTTCGCCGCGTTGCTGGCAAAGCTTCCAGGCTCACGATTCCTGGCCTTCGACTGAATAATGACACCATCGTTATACCCGGAGCCGTTGCTGACGCCTTGGGTAGTGCTTTCGCTGATGTTTCCAGCTCCTACCACTATCCTGCAGCATTCCTATCCAAGAAAGACCGCGTGGAATCCCGTGAGCTCTCTTTTTCCTCCTCCAATACCGAATATTACAACACGGATTTCACCGAGGCCGAACTAGAGAGGGCGCTAGCCTCCTCCCGACCCTCCGCACCTGGTCCAGATGGTATACACCTTCTTATGTTGCAACATCTTACCTCCCTTGGAAAAAGGTTTCTTCTAAGTGTATACAACCGCATATGGCGTACCGCTACATTTCCATCCGCCTGGCGCGAGGCCACCATCGTCCCAATTTTAAAGCCTGGTAAGGACCCCCATCTACCTTCCAGCTATCGCCCTATCTCCCTCACCAGCGTCATCTGCAAGGTGATGGAGCGCATGATACACGGGCGGTTAACATGGTGGCTGGAATCCCAACATATGTTGTCCAATGTCCAATGTGGCTCCAGACGCTTCCGTTCCACAACCGATCACCTTGTATCCCTATCCACACACATTATGGACAATTTTTTGTGCAGGAATCAAACGGTTGCCGTCTTTTTTGATCTGGCCAAGGCGTACGACACCTGTTGGAGGTACGGTATTCTGCGTACACTACATAATTGGGGTATCCGTGGCCGTCTACCCCTTTTTATTCGAGGGTTCATGAGGGATAGAGTCTTTCGCGTGCGCGTGGGTTCAGTTTTATCCCGTATTTTTATCCAAGAGAACGGAGTACCGCAGGACTCGGTGCTCAGCGTCACACTGTTTGCCATTGCGATCAATCCTATTGTAGCGTGTGTACCTCCGGGTATTTCCGCCTCCTTGTTCGTCGACGACTTTGCCATCTACTGCAGCTCTCGGCGGACGTGTCTGCTCGAACGCCGCCTCCAAGGTTGTCTAGATCGACTCTACACTTGGAGTATCGAAAACGGCTTTAGGTTTTCCGCCGAGAAGACCGTCTGCGTTAACTTCTGGCGCCAGAAGGCATTTCTATCGCCTTCTCTACACCTCGGCCCAGCTGTCCTTCCATTCGCAGACGAGGCAAAATTTTTAGGATTGATCTTTGACAGAAAGCTGAGCTGGTCCTCTCATATTACGTATTTAAGAGCAAGGTGTGACCGTTCTCTCAATCCTATACGCATTTTAAGTGGCACATCCTGGGGCGCACATCGGACAATACTTTTACGACTCTACCGTTGCCTAGTCCGATCCAAAGTCGATTACGGTTGCCTCGTGTACTCCTCGGCTCGTCCGTCGATTTTAAGTCGCCTAGATCCAATCCATCACCGTGGAATCAGGTTGAGTACTGGTGCCTTTCCCACTAGCCCAACAGTGAGTCTGTGTGCGGAAGCTGCCGAACCACCGCTTTCATATCGGCGCGATGTCCTTTTGTGCATTTACGCCTGCAAACTCTTAAGTATGCCAGGACATCCCTCTTTTAAACCGTTTTTAACGACTCTTTGGATCGCCAGTACTCGACGCGCCCCCTAGCATTGCTCCCTCCTGGCGTTCGGTTTCGCTTACTTTTGCGACTCTTAGACATCACCTTGCCATCTGTGTTCCACAGGGGAGAATGCCGTTTTCCCCCCTGGCTCCGCTCGGAAATCCCCGTTGATCTGAGGCTAACGGCTATGCCGAAATCCACCACCCCTCCTCCGAGCATTCGCACGTCGTTTTTCGCACTTAAGGCTCATTATGGCCCCTGTAATTTTATATACACAGATGGCTCGAAAGACGACCAAGGAGTCGGATGTGCTTTTATTCACCGTGACCAGAGTTTTAAATTTCGCCTCTTACCGCAGTGCTCGATTTTTACCGCCGAGCTGTTTGCTATTTATCAAGCTATTTTATATATTCATAGGCAAGGTTCGCAGCGCTGGGTGATTTGCTCAGATTCTTTAAGCGCCCTCCAAAGCCTCAGGTCGCTGTACGCCTACCACCCTCTAGTGCAGCGTGTCCAGGATCGCCTTCACTTGCTCGCTGACGATCGCATCAGCGTGTCTTTCGTGTGGGTCCCTGGACATGTAGGCCTGCCAGGTAACGAGGACGCTGATATCGCCGCGAAAGCTGCCCTTTCATGTGCCAGGTATTCTAGCTCTCCGGTACCCTCTGTTGATTTTAGCGCTGTTTTACGGGGACTTCACGCTTCTCGCTGGAAAAATTCTTGGAGCGCTGTCAAGCGGAACAAACTTCGGGAGGTAAAACCCCTCCCTGTCCCATGGCACACTTCCTCCCGTGGTTGCCGGCGCGAAGAAGTAATTTTAGCCAGACTACGTATCGGGCACTGCCGGTTTAGTCATAGCCATCTCTTGTGTTCAGATCCTGCACCAGTTTGCCCTCGCTGCGGTAAGTCACTAACGGTGCGACATATTTTAACACAGTGTCAGTTTTTAGCTCCCTTACGTGTATCTTTAGGTCTGCCAACAACTATGGCAGAGATGCTAGCAGACACATCAAGCGCTGTAGAGCAAGTTTTAAGCTTTATTCACCTAAGTGGTTTGGATCGTCGTATATAACAATTCTCTTTCCACCTTTTCTGCTCATCGGCCCTTCAGTCAAACTGGCTCTTATTGTTTTACCACTACTGGCATTGTTTTAGTGATGTTTTAATCTTTTACCCATCCGACCTGAAGGCTTCATGCCTGTCGTTTTCCTGTTAATCTTTTAGCGTTGTTAGGGCGCTAATAACCAAAGTAGTTGTGCGCCCCCCAAAACTGTAATACTACTACTACTACCGAATTACAGTTGGAACACTTGCCGATTACATAGAATTACGTAGCACACACAACTACAATCCACCAGTTCGTCTGTCACAGGTCCACTCCACACTCACAATTACGTACAACTCCTCTGATACACGTACGCAGTCTTCCAGTCCGTTCGTTAGCACTGCGCTCTTCACGGCTGCTCGCCAAGAACTGAACTGACTCGTCCACTGCAGCCCTTATATAGGAAGATCACTGTTTCTGGAAGTTTCGTGGCCCGGAACATCATACCGACTGTTCCAGACGTCAGGAGGAGGGGAAAGAGATAGTACGGTGCCTAGTGACACTTCCTTAACCATCCCCTATGTTAGCGCTACAAGATAAATGAGTGGGCGTGGTCTGAATGCCTCCAGTCCCCTACCCAGCTCCAGTTGGTCGTGCCTTCCGATAACTCGGTGACACTATACTTGATTTAGAAACTAGCGTAGAAGGCTAAAACAAATGATATAACTTTTATGGTTATTACATCATCAGTTTCTTTTGCCATAATGGAGTTCAATCTAGACAAAGTCATACAGCAGCAAATTTTTAGATTCTCTGCTACTGCTTCTCTAACACTGGGATCCATGATATGATCTACAAGTGCACTTACTCTGATTCCAAAGTGACTACTCTCTAATATTTCACATTTGGTTCTCAGCGAGGTAATTCTGGATAACAAAAGATGAGCTACAGTTTCTTTTATTGAAATTCTAGTATCGTCGCAGGTGACTGTATTGATTAATACTAATAATAGTTGGGGTGACTTCAGTAGTAGGTGTGACGTCATTCCCCACGTGTGTAAGCCGGATGCTTGCTCTCTCTCTCTCTCTCTCTCTCTCTCTCTCTCTCTCTCTCTCTCTCTCTCTCTCTCTCTCTCTCTCTCTCTCTCTCTCTCTCTCTCTCTCTCTCTCTTGGACTAGCTCTTGGATCGGGTAAATGCATCTGCAGAGGGCAGGTAACTGGCCGCTATGGCCACATTTGTAATCTGCTTATTTGTAGTAAATATTCTTTTTAAGTGAATTGTAATGCTAATTAATGTCCCTCCTATCTTTTGTAACCAAATAGAAAAGCCCAACCTCTCATAAAGCATGCATTCCCTACCCTGAGTAATCCCCCCACCCCGTATACGATCTGGCCATGTGCTCCTTAGGTTTTACAATCCATAGTTAGATCGTCACAATATGGATCTGTTATTAATCTTCAATTTTCAGAAACAAATATTGTTGCTGTTGCACCGTTACCATATTGCAGAACTTGGCATCGCAAAAATAATCAGTTAACAAATTTTGCGCAGGAACTGAATTGCATCAAAATAGCTGGCAGTGTAAACTACTGAATTAAACCAGCTAGACCAGCGTGTCAGTACAGGCAATGGGAACACTTTTAGCTTCTAAATCTGGGTGGTTTTCAGTGAGGTATTCTTTGTATTCGTTTTTTTAACTTTCAGTCATTTCGGAATACATTTTTAAGCCCTGAGGGACAATATTTTCATATTAATGTAATATCTGAGAGTAGCTTCCTAGAAGTTTAGAACCTTCTCAGTAGCTTTAGTCAGCATAATAGGAGTTTTTGTTGTGCATGGTATGGTATACCATAAATAAAATTTCCAGTTTACATACGACAAACAGTTCTCAGTATCACGTACCAGTCGGATGCTGTGGTGGCAGTTTATTGTTACACCGCTTAGCTGTTATTTCATGATGATGATGTCGCTGTATTGGCTTTGTTAAGTGTTAACTTTACATTGCTTTCGTTAAATTTGTAAACATTTTTTCATGACTTCTAGCTTCATGCTAAGAAGCCATGAATGTTAAATTAAAGTTATATTTATGCAATTTGAAATAAATGTCAATTTCTATATGCATTAATCTCTAAAAAAGTAAAAATTCGCGAAAAAATCGGTAAAAAAACCTCTTGCCTCTGTATATGACTTATAGCATTTCTAGGGAACATGAAAATATGTATTTTTTGCAACAAATTCAGAAGTCTTTACCGAAATAATGCCAGTTTCATAAAGATGCCAATTTTATTCGTTTTTAGCCTTTCCTATTAATCCACCCTATTGCTAATCAATAAAGTAGTTGTTAGATAGAGTCAACATGAAAAATTCAACGCCATGGCCGGGATCTCCTGGTTTCCGTCCAGTCGCTCTTAACCTTTGAGCTACCATGGCCAACGTGCCGTCCTGACATTAAATTCTCCAGTTGACTCGTATATTTCCCCGGTAGACCACTAGGGGCCCTCGCATCCAAGATACACCGTTTGTGGCGACTTACTATCGTAAGTACTTAAGTCCCAGGCTTCATCATTTAACTTATTATTTTAGTTAATTGATGGAAATTAATCATTTCTCCACACTAGCCATATACAGGCTAAGATATTTGATGGATAGAGTCAACAAGAAAAATTCAATGCCATGACCGTATATGTGGAGCCACTGGCCGTATATGTGGAGAAATTATTTAAGTTTTAAACAAAGTTTTAAACAAAGCAATTTTCTGTTTATTGGCTCTCCCTTCAGAAGGCAGAAAATGATGCTGGTGATTTCTTTTTCTATGTTGCTCTCCTTTCATATGCTTAACCTCTGGACGGGACCAGCACCAAGTGGAGGCGTGATCGATTGATAACGCAGTTAACTGCATTATAGAATGCATAGGTAGTTCCACGAAGTGCCACCAAAAACATGAGGGAAAAAACGTCCTATGTGTTTGAGAGAGACAGAGAGAGACGGAACTTCACCCTTCTAGGGTCAGTAGGGTGGAGATTTTCACACGTATAGGTGTCCTGTTCATTTTTCAATCGTCTTATATGTTATAATGTACCTTCACTTTTGATACACAGTTTGTTTTGAAACAGTTCCCTATACTGATGATCGGCCATACATATCGCCTACGCTGAGCTTTGACTACATGGAGAGTTTTAAATAAAATTTGGGACGTTATGCTTATTATTACAAATTTGGCTCTAGTTGACTTTGTGAGCTCGTGCTGTTAAGTAGCTCGCTACTGTTTGCTATAGATCTGCATAGATATTCGCTTAATTTCCCATGCCTGAGTCAAAGGGTAGTACTAGAAGCTAAATACTGGACATTATGTAACTATGTGTACATTCTAACAGCTGAGCGTGGTAAAATGCTTCAAAAACATGACAGAATTTTCCAGCGAGTGTTGATAGCTCCTTCCTCCCCACACCGAGCGGGATGGCTCAGGTGGTTTCGTCTGGCCCGCATTCAGGAGGCCCGGGTTCGATTCCCGTGACCGACTTACCTGACCCATTGGGTCTTTTCGGTTGGTCTTCGGGCCGCTAGGCGAATGCTGGGTAGGTTAATTACATCTCCCGAATTTCCTGTCCCTCCATTTCATCTCTATTATCATTTCATATCATCTCTCATCTGGTGTTGTCTTTCAGGGTAGACGTGTCGGCGGGACTCTCGGCGTTGCATGGCGGGATGATATGCTCTGAGGTAAACTGGCTCCTCCTCCGGTAGGTCATGCGGTAGGTCCGTTGCCGGCATCCATACCTCTGCTGGGAACATTTCAGGACCGCCTGCCTGGGACCTCTGGGGCTCGGATCGCTTGCCATGGACCTTTGGGGCTCGGATCGCTTGCCTGGGAAATTTAGGGGTCGGATCATCTACCTGGGAACTTTGGGGCTCGAATCACCTGCCTGGGACCTCTGAGGCTCCGACCACCTGCCTGGGACATTTGGGGGTCGGATCGCCTGCCTGGGAGTTTTGGAGCTCGGATCGCCTGCCTGTGACCTCTAGGGCTCGGACCGCCTGCTTCTCTGGGGCTCAGATCGCCTGCCTAGGACCTTAGGGGCTCGGATCACCTGCCTGGGACCTCTGAGGCTTGGACCACCTGCCTGGAACCTCTAAAGCTCAGACCAGCTGCCTGGGACCTTTGGGGGTCGGATCGCCTGCCTGGAACCTCTGGGGTTAGGACCGTCTACCTGGGACCTTTGGAGCTCGGACCGCCTGCCTGGGACCTTTGGGGCTCGGATCGCCTGCCTGGGGCCTTTGGAACTCGGAGCACCACCCTGGGACCTTTGGGGCTCGGACCGCCTGCCTGGGACCTTTGGGGATCGATCCACCTGCCTGGGAACTTTGGAGCTCAGATTGTCTGCCTGAGACCTTTGGGGCTCGTATCGCCTGCCTGGGACCTTTTGGGCTCACTGTTGGGCTTGTAGCCGTCCCGCATTAGGGGAGCGTGTCCCTTGTCCTGGCATGTCGGGGGAAGTCTCCATCTAAGTAAACTGTAGGGATCCTACCCTCTGCTCTATCGTGGTTCCTTGGGTCGGGCGCCCTCTGTCTCCTTCACCTCATCCTTCCTCCCGGGTGTGCCCCACTTGGGGGTATAGTGACTATAATGGGCCTAACATGGTAGCCTACGTACCGAATCCCCTCCGTAATGAAATCCTAATCATATTCCTAATCTTCCTGCCCACCCCAGGGAGTTGTAAAGCCATATGTTCTGGAGCGCTAAGGCAGTCAAATTTTGGATCTTCTATGCTTATATCACAGTTTTTTCCTTATTTCTTTTTGCTTTGTTGGATGTACTTTTTCTTTACTCATTTTTTCTACTTTTCTGATTTAAATTTGATATATTATGTCATATATCATTAGGTGTTTAAGTTCTGCTGTTCATAGAACAAGAACACATACACAAGCAGCAGAGAAAGTAAAAATAGCTATTGATGGATACGAAAAAGTCAAATAAAAATTTCTCAACCATTTTCCAGTCCCAAAAAGATAGCTTGAAAATAAAGACTTTGTAACATAAGTGGAAAACATTCCAATACCTCTTCGGTGGTTCACAACTGTTCTTGTCTATTACACGCTAGTTCAAGCCTGGGAACTGCCTCTTGTCGCCAAATTCCCTCACGCCATTGCCGAACGTTTACTGCATTGCCCAGTTGCTTTCTGCAACTGTTTTGATGTACTTACGTGAAAGACGGGGCAGTTGGGCCACTGGTGTATATAACTGGTCGAAGGCACTTTAACTAGCATATTAACAAAACATACACCTTTTATAGGATGATGGAGTAATGCTGTGTGATGGAATAAAAAACAGGGAATGAATATTCCGCCACATCACGACTAAGATAATTTGATATGTTACTTACCTTTAAAAATTAAAAGCGTAACCGGAAATGTGGCAACACCTCTCACATTTGAACTACTAGAATACGCTGTGTACAGTAAGCAGCTCATATAAGTGAGAGAACGTAGGGGAATACATCGTGCACTGCAATTGCACAGGAGGAAGGGATGAAATGAATATATCATGGAAGGCTACATGATGTAGACAGGCCACCGAAAATCAGAGAAGATCCTAGCAGCTTCCAGCTCAGAAACATATACCATTGGAGTTGCGCAGAGAGGACGATCAACGACCTGTTAAGTAAGTACCCATCTAGTGTCTATGAGAAGCACTGTTTATTTTGGGCAAGCATCCGCGACCTGTGTCCGGCACCGCCACACGCCGCTAAACCTAAAAGCACACCTGAAAGATCAAAAATGGGGGAAAGGATATTGTGGTGGATGTAAAGCCACATTAGCATATGCCAACCCCAGTAATACTCGAAGAAGTCAAAGCCAAATAGGAATCGAAATCGAGACCTGCCGTAATCCAGCTTCATACGCTACTGGAGCCATCACGCTCTATGCGCTACATTTTAAAATTTTATTGATGGAAGGCATAAGAGGTTGAAGGCACACAAATAGGAGGAAATCTGGCCGATTTAGATCTTGAGTTCACTCTGACTAGTGCATGAACATAGAAAGGGAGAGATAAAGAGGGGGAAGAAAGAGGGAGAGAGACGCTGTCCAAAGAAACACCTGTGATTAGTGCCAGTAGTGGTGGTGGTACTTTAAGCTACCCCTTCTTGATTATTAAGCCGTACCATGTCACTGTATCACATTTAAATGAAGCAGACATATTGGCAAGCAAAACTAATAAGTATGTGTTTACCTAACAGACACCCGAAGTGTGCTCCACGTGAGTTGGAGGATCTCAGACAGGATGCATTTGGACACATTTAGCTGCAGCTAGTTGTGCAGTCCAAACACCGCAATGCTCACCGTGCCATGCCATATCCACATTCTTCATTGGCTGGGTAGAGTTCGTTGATAACCCGTCTGCATCCAGTAGAAATCGATTCATGTCTAACTTTCCCGATGTAGTGGGGTTTAGTTCCACTTCACTGCTTTGAACACCTTAGTTGCGATGTCAGTGTAACTGTAAAATAGAATAATTTCACATATGCAAAACGAACTTCGTCAGGACCGGAGCATAATCCAAGTAATTGGTACACAACTGATATTTAAATGAATGTCGTGACATAAACAAGTCTTTAATGTAGTGATACTAATATTGCAAATTGCTACTTCACCAGTTCTTGCGATTAATCGAAAATGCTCATTGCCAACATAATCCCAGAAGTGAAATATCGACTTTGATTTGTATCAGTCCAGTATATCAATATAGAGCTTGCGGTGATAAACTACTCATATAGGAACTAGAGGAGCCATCAGTGAAAATGATTATCTGCTTTGAGCGTAAAAAGAACGTGTCTATTATGTGTTTCAAATGGGAAGAGTTCTCGGCTGTAGCAAATCAGATGCGCCACCTCATTATCCCCACTCTTTTTACATTTCCCTCTCTCTCGCACGCTTGCGAGTGTTCGTGGCGTAAGGGAACGCACACTGAGTTTCCCTAAGTTTTATAATAATGCAGTTGTTGAAATCACAATTGTGTTCTTTTAGTTTATCTGATGTCTCACGCAGTTTCCTCAGCCTTGTTGTGTTCCTTGTCAATTTCTTCGTGAATAAGTCGTTAAACGTCAGTAAGTTTATAAATATTATTTCTGTTTGCAACATAATTTGAACCCACATTAATTCTATTGGATTGTTCTAGCAGTAGAAGCGGGGGGAAGATGGATCGCGTCTCATTGATCCAGCTGATACACTTTTTAATGGAAGAGGAACTGAATAATGCTTCTTTTAACTCTGGAGTAAATAGAGATTACAAACCATTCATAAACAAAGATATAATGGGACCAGATACTTTCTGCCACACTAGCAAGAAGTGTATTGTTTCCCCTCATCGAATTTAACAAACACCTTGGATTATTCAAGGTACATATTTCTTTTATCACGTCATGTCAAATGTTTACGTTTCAGTTCTGAGTAATTTCAAATATACGTTCACGCATACATGCCAACCAATAGTGATACTCATTACAGTGCTTACGTCGCAATGCATTGTTATGACATAATGGTATCTACTTTATTTATTTGTATTACGAAAACTATTTGAGCTAAAAATATGGAGTTTTTACGCTTATGTTAAATACATGACTCTCTCCTTCCTCATGGATCAGTTTTTGCAAAATCTCAATTTTTGTCTTAGCGCGAATAGTATTTATTAGAGATTGATTAGGTTGGCGCTCGGCACACACCACTTAAGGGGAATGCCATGCGGCAACACTGCAGGACTCCGATTAGTTGCTCACGCAGTAACGCTTAAGAACAAATATGTTACCATTTGAAACACATAATAGGCCGTATATCAAAACTAAATTGCAGTGTGCTGTTTGTAATAACTGGTTTCATAATATCTCTGTTAATCTATGAAGCGGAAACTGATGGTGGTGCAGCGAGTTCCACTTTGACGCTACAGTTTGTAACGAATAATATGGGTAGCTCAGGGTTGAGCAATGAGGTTCTCTCAGGGTATGCGTGGGTATGTATGAGAAGGATGGTTTTAATGACACTGGAATGCGAGTTCAAACTGGTTTAATGACTGCTTCTTTTTATCACCACATCAGTCTCGAAGTTGCCGACCAAGGGTTTACCAATATATCACTGTTTAGAGTTGCTGAAGGTGGAAAACTTATTACTCGATAAAACTTAATTCGCTCTTCACGTACATATGAACTAACAAATATCTTCTCTCATCGCTTCTGTTCTGCCCTCGACCAAGACAGAAGCGATGACTTCCTTAATCGGCCCCAAGCCACGAACTGAGTGTCCTCACACTATACACAGCTGTGCGTGGGTGTGTAACTTGCACTTCTGAAGCCTTCCTTTCACACAAAGATTCCCTTTGTGACTATTTTGCCCATTGTGATTATTAGTCTCGGTCATGGCATTATTAAGGGTCCGAAGAATACCTATTCAAACAAAGTCAAGTGTCACCCATTCAGAATTCTGATTCTCCCGTGTCTTTTGTTACACGACTCAGCCACCTGAACCTGCATACGTTTCACAAAGATACAAGATTTCTTTGAAATCCATCACGATTCTTTGCTTATTGCAATCCCTTAACTTCGGTATCATCTAACCGAAGAGCATGTTAAATATTTTAAGGCAGAAGGTAAATCTTGGGGATGAAACGTCTCAATTACTGAAAGAAGGAGCAGTCTGTATGATGAGAGAGAAGAAAGAAGTGCTAACCTTCAATTGATGCAATGTACGAATTAATCAAGTCGTTGGCTTCAGAAGTAAAAGAACTTGGAATATCTCTTAATCAAGCGAATGAAAAGCTAGATGATAATAAAGAAATAATGTTGAATCAAGAACAAGTTATCAATAGTTGTATGAAAGTAATGGATGATTTAAAAACCGAAAATCTTAATCTGATAAAAATTAATTCTGACTTACTTACTAGAACAGTATATTCGGAGCAGTATTCAAGAATATTGCGGCAGTACTATCTCTCCGCCTCACTGCTGCATGTACCTGGGTAGACGTCGGAACTCCTTCCTCTGTCTCCACGTCGTCGTCGGCAGCTTGCTTTACCCTTGGCTCCAGCTGCTGTCTTCTGCACGGATTCTTCTTTTTTTGTGGGGGGGTCTCAGGGTGTTAAGGTTGAGACAACACAAACCAACGATAATCTCTAAACTGCTTTAATTTTTCCTTTCATTTGTGGAACCCGGGCACTCTTAAATAACTGCATTTTCAGCGGACATTTTATAATGCATTTTCTGGACGCGACACGTCGTCTGACACACCAGACGGATGTATACAATACACTTGACTGCAATGAGCGACAAATGAGGACTGAATGGGGCTGCTACCCTCTTATGTACACACAGCATGGCGTCACAAGGAAAAACTAAGATGTTTTTGACCTGTGTAACGGAACAGTAAAATAGCTGGCATTCCTTCTATTGTCTGACATCCGCCCTTCATAGAAGGTCGCCCGAGAGTGCAGTGTTTCTCACGTATTTCTTCCCAGGTTCGTTACAATATTTTACATCAAAGTCTACAATTTTACTTTCATTAACAGAGCTAGTTACAGTTCGCAAATTTATGTATAATTATTAAACATTACATAATTAAATGAATAATTTATCCGAGGACCAAAGTTCCTGTTTTAATATACATGATTGATATAAATGGTGTTTCTGTCAAACCATCTAAGCACGCAATTTCTGTGATTAAAGAAATTGGTCACATACTACAATTTGAAATCAAGAATGAGGATATTGATACATGTCATCGTTTGACAATTTGTTCCGAAATTCAGATTCATTCTTTTATTGTAAAGCTGACTAGGAGGTGCTTCAAAGATGAAATTTTACGTAAAAGGAGAGTCCAAAGATCTTACAATACTTTAGACTTGGGGTATACCTTCAACAATCCAGTGCGTATAAACAAAAGTCTGTGTTCCGAAGGAAAGAACTTATTTGCTAAAGCAAGAGAAGTAAGAAGGTCAATAATCATTAAACACCTGTGGACCCGCAATGGTTGAATATTGATGAGAAGAGATGATCAATTAGCTGCGATCCAATATATATTGTAAATGATTTTGATAAACTTAAGCAGCTTTGAATGGTTTCATCTATTGAAAAATTTTCTATTTACTATCAAAATGTAAGTGGTTTGCGAAGTAAAACTTAAACGTTGTATTTAAATGTGTTATCTACTAAATATGATATTGTTTGTTTAACAGAAACAAGGCTTAATGATGGAGTACTCGATTCAGAACTTTTTAATGATAGATATATTGTTTATAGACAAGATAGGTTAATTTAATTTTCAGTGCAAAATGTGGTGGAAGTGTATTAAAAGCAGTTAAAAAGTCACTTTATTCTAAAAGGTTGATAGCTTTAGAATGTAATTTAGAATCAATATGGGTGAAATTTACTTACAATAATAGGAAATACTTTTTAAATACAGCATATATTCCTCCTTGTAGTAACATAACACATGATCAAGAAGTGTTTAATAAAGTAGAGGAAAACAATGATATATTATTTTCTGGAAATAGAATAATTATTCCTTGGGATTTTAATATTCCAGAAATAAGTAATATATGATATAGTTTAATTGAGGGTACTAGTAAAGCTAAAGAGTTGCATAGATTTATAATGTTTTACGGTCATAATTTTTCGCACTATAATTCAGTCTTATTATATTCTGTTAGCTTAATGTGAAACAAACAAGTCGTAGTAGCTTCATTGTTGGTACTCCTGGTTTCCGCCTGTGAGAACCAGGTAAGTTCAGACGTGTTCAGTATCACCTACTGCTGCATTGGAGGTAACATGCAGTTGAAGTTGATGTTAGAGGAAGATCCGGAGTTTCTTTCGAACTTAATCACTACTGATGGAACTTGTATACATAATTTTAATCCTTAGAGCAAACAGCAGAGCTCAGTGTGGAAATCTCATTCATCACCAACCCCCCCAAAATCAAAAGTGGTTGCTTCTGCTGGGGAAGTTATGGTTATCACATTCTTTGATATTCATGGAGTGGTTTATCAGCACGTTGTAGCTTTTTTTTTTAATTTACGTCCTCCAACATTTAATTATATCGGACGATGAATGAAATAGGTGAAATGATGCTCAATGCGTTCGGGATCCATGGAGCTTAGAGTTACCCGACATTCGTCTTTCAGGATAAGGAAAACCCCGGAAAAACCTTACCCAGGTAACTCACCCTGACAGAGATTCGAACTCGGGACTTCTTGAACGTGAGGCAAACACTCTACCATCTACGTTACTGAGGCGGACATGTTGTACCTGAACACACATCAGTAACTGGACAATACTACAGGGATGTCCTGAAAACATTGCAAGTCCATATCAGGCGCGAAAGACCACATTTCCGTGAAGCAGGCTGGATGCTGCACCACGATAATGCGTGGCTACATATTGCCAAAGTTGTTGCTGAATATCTTGCAAAAATCAAAGTGAAGTGCAACCCATCACCCTCCATATAGTCCGGATTTAGCCCCATGTGACTTTTTTTTCTATTCCCTAACTTGAAGAAGCGCCTTCGTGGGAGGCAATATCCATCATCAGAAGCAGTGGCGAAGGCTGCGGTGGCGATTTTGAAGGATCTCTCAAAAATGGTTTCCAGCACGTCTTTGAAGACTGGCACAAACGCTGGGACAAGTGCATCGCATTCAGGTGAGACGAATTTGAGAAAGACCATAAAAATTATGAGGATGAGTAAAAGTACGTTGTCACAAAAGAATTGTGATCATTCTTTATTGAACACCCCTAATATCTAAGAGAATTTCGAAGCTGCGACATTGAAATTCGGACTAGTGAAGTTATAAACTAGTAAACGGCTGTATTCGTTCGGTGTCCTTTTGAGACAACCTGTATAGTCTTACATGCACGTAAGAAAACATTCTGAGTTAATATTAATTCACTATGATATAAAGTATTATAACATATAGCATTATATCACAGTAATAAATGTAACATAATATCTTACCTGAAACCTCGTTTAACCTGACTTGATAGATGTCTGTATAAAGTTTAGAAACCAGCACATCTTTTTTCCCCGAATAACCTACTTTTATTGCAGAGGTATGACAATTTTTTTTGGCTGTGTTATTGTTGTCATAATCGTTGTCACTGCCATCATGACTATCACCACAATTACTACCACTACATCACCAACATTGCCCGTCTCTGTGGTGTAGGGATAGCGTGTCTGCCTGACATTCAGGAGGTCCCGAGTTCCAATATCGCTAGTGATGAGTTATCTGGATAAGGTTTATTTCTGAGGTTCTCCCTTATGCTGAAAAACAAATGTCTAATAATGAACCGCATTCCCTGTGAATGTGGGACACCGCATATAGGACAAACCAGAAGGACCATCACTACCACAATAAACGAACATGAACGGAGCACCCGTTTAACGCAACCTGAGAAGTCTGGACTGGCGGAGCATTGTTTTGATAACGACCATAGAGCCAACTTTAGGGAGACGAGCAACAGTTACTGGGAGCGGAGAATTAAGGACGCTTTGTCCATTTCCTCCGAGAGGAGCACGCTTAACCGTAATGCTGGATTTCAGTTCAGCTCCTCTTGGAAACCAGTCCTTAAAATGGAAATCCATCGACTTAAGAAGCACAGATCTATACAGCTTGATTATCAAGTTAAGTAGTTACGTTTCTTTAACCCAATTAATTTACTATACTGTGACTTTGTGGGTTCGTGAAATTAAAATTCCAGGTTTCAAACACTGAAATTTGCTCTTTATTTCCGCAGAAACACTTTAGTCAAACTGACAGTTCAGAATTACGACACATACACAATACAACTTGCAAGGTCAACGACCAGAAAAGAGTGCACTTTTACGGCTGTTCACGCACACGCGTCTAATTACCAACTGTCTCTCTCCCAGTAGCGGGCGGTGGCTTTTATAGCTTACTCCTATTAAAGGAATGTTCTCAAACAATCAAGACGGCGCTAGAAGAAAGATTAACTCTCTAGAAATCCATCTCCTCCCTCCACCATATCGGCGAGCTTTTATCCCCACACTGCACTGCCTGTCTCTTTGAACTCGTCCCTCGCGCCGCCTCGCCTCAACAATGCGTTCGCGACAATACTCACGCCATCTCCTGACTTTGCATTTAAATTACTGAAAACAGTCTTTTGTTCAGTGATGCAGGTATTAATAGTGTTTTGTCTTTTTTATATTTGTGTCATATACAGTGATACATTTGTGGTTATAACAGTTGTTAAAATATCCCGATGATGGGAGAGATGTAGACTCCCGAAACATCGATTTCTAATCGTCTTTTCACCAGGCTTGCTGCCCGAGAAGATCTTGAAAAAGGAATGTCTGGTAACGTCGGATAACTCTCAGTCCCGTTTTAACCCCCCAACCACTATTACCACTACTACCATTACCAATGCCAACACCACAGCTGCCAGCACCATGTAATTATGGATTTGCCTTCAGAAATCATTCTTTTTTCGAATCGTATGCTTTTTTTTCATGTTATTGCATTATGTTTAACATTCAGCTCATTTTTACAGATGTTGATTTTTATGTTGTATTTTGAGTACATTTGCTAGAGTAGAGAATTTATATTATGTCATTTCATAAGAGCTGGTGAGATTCAATTGCTTCGCATCATAGCGCCAATATGACAGTTAAACGTTAGAGTGCTTGTGCATTACCAAAGTATATTGAGTTTGTGATCCAACCACATTCCATTATGTGACCTACAACCCGAAGCCCGTGTGCTGAACTCAATCCGATTATCTACTCTGCTAATAGCTGCTGTTAGGATATAATTGGGCAGTGCATATCCGTTAATAGCATAATCAATTACATGATGGAAGTGACAGCAGTCATGTTCACAGAAACTGGTGCACTTTCGTTCCTTTCAAAGAGCTACTTTATAACGCAATATTTCCTCAATTTCAAACCGGGTGGCTGTGAGTGTAACAGTGCTCTAAACCACCTATTTTTTAAGTTCAGAAAAACTGAGTTACACATAAATGCATCAGATTCTTTGTTGGAATAACGGAAACCTTATTTGAATCACACTGATGTTTCACTTATATGTTTATCTTACTCAATAACTGCACTGATGAGTGCTAAAATAGTTTTGAGATATAATAGAACTTGTTAATGTGGTACAAATACCTTTTCTTGGTTGGCCCACTGTTGCACTAACACACTCTTTTCTTGTCTTTCCACACACACAAGAAATATTTATATAGTGATGTGCTATTTTTAAATTAAAACGAAGCATGCTTCACCTTAGAAGTTCTTAAAAGGCCTTATGTGATTTATTTATTAATTTATTTATTTATATATATATTTATTTATTAATTTATTTATATATATTTATTTGTTTTTACTTATTTATTCATTTATTCATTTATTTGTTTGTTTATTTATTTATTTATTTATTTATTTATTTATTTATTTATTTATTTATTTATTTATTTATTTATTTATTTATTTATTTATTTATTTATTTATTTATCTATCTATTTATTTATTTATTTATTTATTTATTTATTTATTTATTTATTTATTTATTTATTTATTTATTTATTTATTTATTTATTTATTTATTTATTTATTTATTTATTTATTTATTTATTTATTTATTTATTTATTTATTTATTTATTTATTTATTTATTTATTTATTTATTTATTTATTTATTTATTTATTTATTTATTTATTTATTTATTTATTTATTTATTTATTTATTTATTTATTTATTTATTTATTTATTTATTTATTTATTTATTTATTTATTTATTTATTTATTTATTTATTTATTTATTTATTTATTTATATATTTATTTATTTAGTTAGTTAGTTATTTACGTATTTACGTATTTATTTGTTTGTTTATGCATTTATTTAATTATTTACTTATGTATTTATTTACTTATTTACTTGTGTATTTATTTAGTTATTTACTTATTTACTCACTTACTTATTTACTCACTCACTCGCTCACCCGCTCACCCGCCCACCTGCCCACCCACCCATCCACCCACCTACCTACCTACCTACCTACCTACCTACCTACCTACCTACCTACCTACCTACCTACCTACCTACCTACTTACTTACTCACTCACTCACTTACTTACTCACTCACTCACTTACTCACTCACTTACTCACTCACTTACTCACTCACTTACTCACTCATGTATTTATTTATTTATTTATTTATTTATTTATTTATATTGTGAATATTGCAGGTCTTCCCACTTACAATGATCACTTAAAAAGTTGCAATATCATCGTGAATACTAAATTAAGTTGACAAAAACTTTAGAACAAAGTGAAGTAACAAAAGCACCACAAAATTAATTACTAAACGAAACATAAAAGACACAAATTTACAAATAAAAGAACGAGAATAAAAGGAATTGGCAGTACTAGTTAACATGTAAAATAGGATAGTTAATCTACTTTTAGTAATAAAAAATCACAGGATAAAGCAGGTGTTCTCAAATTTATATTAAATACGAAGGGTGTTCAAGTGAAAAGGTACGAAACGTCTTAAATACCAAATCGATTGAAATTTGCATGTGCCGCTTTGGGATAACGTAGTGAAACATCTATTATGTGTTTCAAATGGGAAGAGTTCTCGCCTGTAGCGAATCAGATGCGTTAAAGCCTTCAGCGTTAGCACCTTGTTACCCACATTCTTTTAACATTTCCCTCTCTCTCGCACACTTGCGAGTCTTTTTTTGCGTAGACGTACAGGAACGCAAACTGAATTTTCCAAAAATTTTATAATAATGCAGTTGTTGAAATCACAATTAAAACATGGATATTTGTAAATTACGCACATATTTAAGTATATAGTTTAAAAATAATAATAGTTTATGGATTATGTATTTTTCTAATCCAACGAAAATGCCAGCGGCGCATCCGTATAGCTGTGAATGTTAGGCTAAAAGATAATTCGTCATTGTCATTGTCTTCATCGTCTGAGTGAAGCAAATTTATGACGATTGGTTGTAAAATCCTGTCACGTGCTATTTCATTCCAAAAGTCGTCTTCTTGTAGTTTATCTGATGTCTCACGCAGTTCTCCCAGCCTTGCTATGTTCCTTGTCAATTTCTTCGTGAATAAGTCGTTCAACTTCAGTCAGTTTAAAAATATTATTTCAGTTTGCAACATAATTTGAGTCCTCAATTGGATTTTTCTGGAAGTGGTAAGGAGGAAGGTGGTTTATAATACCTCGTGTCTCATTTCAATTGCAAGCTGATCCAGCTGATACACTTTCCCTGGTTTATAAACGGAAGAACAACTGAATAATACTGCTTTGAACTCTCTAGAGTAAATAGAGATTACGAAACAATTTATAAACAAGACCAGACACGTTCTGCTAGGCCAATAGGAACTGAATTCTTTCCTCTCGTTCGAATTTAACAAACTCCTTGGCTTATTCAAAGTAATTCTTTTGTCACGTCATGTAAAACGTTTACATTTCAGCTCTGAGTAATTACAAATATACGTACACGCATGTATGCCCACCAATAATGCTGTTCATTACATTGCTTACGACGCGATGCATTGTTATAATATTATAGTATTTTATTGGTATTAAGAAAACTATATGAGCTTAACAAGATGTTTTTACGGTTATATTAAATGAATCACTCTCTACCTTCCTCATGGATCAGTTTTTGCAAAATCTGAATGTTTGTCTTAGCGCGAATTGTATTTATTAGAGATTGATTAGATTGGCGTTCGTCACACACCACATAGGGGGAATGCAATACGACAACACTGCAGTACTCCAACTGGTTGCTCATCTAGCAGCGCTCAAGGACAAACACCTTCACATTTGAAACAGATAGTCCGGCCTGGTGGTGCGCATGTGCGGACACCCACATAAGATGCACGAGAGAAGCAAGCAGTTGTAAGTTCCGTCCAATTGACGCGGCAATGCGTGTGAGGACATCCTGGCATTCACATTCCAAAATTCGACAATTGAGCAACAGCAAGGTGATATCAGATTTCTGACTGCGGAAGTTGTTAAACCGGCCTATATATGAATATTGACCAGTTTAGCACCTTCCACAGTCAGAAATCTGATAACACTTTGCTGTTGCTCAATTGTCGAATTTTGGAATGTGAATGCCAGGATATCCTCACATAAACTGCCGCGTCAATTGAACGGGAGCCCCCGCATGCGCACAACCAGTTCGGACACCATTCGCGTCACTAAATATCTCACTATGTTATCCCAAAGCGGCATACTCAAACTTCAATCGGTTTGGTTGTTAAGACGTTTCGTACCCTTTCATTTAAACACCCCTCGTATATCAATGTTTAAAGGATGCAGTTTATTGCATAATGATTACATTCTAAGGATAGGTGAAAACTTATGTGAAACAGAGTTAATCTTCAGAAGAAATAAGAATATTATTAAATTAGTTAGGTGCAACATTTGGAAGATAAAAACATGTTTACTTGCATAAGATTGGTATCATCAACTTAACTGTGTAGTAATATGTAAAGAAGAAGTAACAATTGATAATTTCTTATGCGCGACAGACTTATAAACTCAAGTAAAGCAGTGAGTTATACGATACAAGCTTAGATAAAGAATGAAAAGTTGTGGAAAGCAAATATCTCAGGAATTTACATTGAATAAATTGAATACACTTTACACTTGACACTAAAAGGACTCCATACAAGTGAAGCATATTCAAGATTGCATCCCATAAATTAATAATATGAAGTAAAAAACAAAGCGTTATATCTTTGAATAAAGATCAAATTAGAGTGATAAATCCAATATTTCTTTGTGCTGCACTGAATATTGTATTGATGAGTTTGGTAAATGACAACTCCTAATTAAAAATAACTCCTACATCAGTTTTTGTTTCTTCAGTGTGCAAATTAATTTCACCAACGTTGTAGTTAAAACAAACATTGTGTTTGAGTCTTGTGAAGACAATAGCTTGCCATTTTGATATATTAAAAGTAAGGTTACTGTATTAACTACAGTTATTTAAGAAATTAACGTCATTTTGATGTTTAACGCATTCGCAAATAGATGTCATATAACTAAATTTTTTTTAGATCATCTGTAAAAGGTTATATATTACACGAGGGCTGTTCAATAAAAAACGATCACAAGCTTTTCTTGACAACTCGCCTTTATTCATCCTCATAATTTTGATGGCCCTTCTCAAAATAGTCTCCCCTGAATGCGATGTACCTGTCCCAGCGTTTCTGCCAGTCTTCAAACACATGCTGGAAACCATTTTTTGAGAGATCCTTCAAAATCGCCTCCGCAGCCTTCGCCACTGCTTCTCATGATGGATAATGCCTCCCGCAAGGGAATATAAAAAAGTCACATGAGGCTAAATCCGGACTATAGGGAGGGTGAGGGAAGCACCTCACGTTGATTTTTGCAAGATATTCAGCAACAACATTGGCAATATGCGGCCGCGCATTATCGTGGTGCAGCATCCAGTCTGCTTCACGGAAATGTAGTCTCTTGCGCCTGATATGGACTTGCAATGTTTTCAGGACATCCCTGTAGTATTGTCCAGTTACTGATGTGTGTGCAGGTACAACATGCTGATGAACCATTCCATGAATATCAAAGAATGAAATCACCATAACATTCCCAGCAGAGGCAACCACTTTTGCTTTTTGGGGGGCTTGGTGATGAAGGAGATTTCCACACTGAGCTTTGCTGTTCGCTCTCTGGATCAAAATGATGTAGCCAAGTTCCATCAACAGTAATTACGTTTGAAAGCAACCCTGGATCTTCCTCTAACACCAACTTTAACTTTATGTTACCTCCATTGCAGCGGTAGGTGATACTGAATATGCCTGAATTTGCCTGGTTCTCACAGGCGGGAACCAGGAGTACCAACAATGAAACTACTACGACATGTTTGTTAAACATTAAGCTAACGGAGTATAATAAGACTGAATTTTAGTGCGAAAAATTATGACCATAAAAATTATGATCGTTCTTTATTGAACAGCCTTCGTAATATGTAACAACAGATGGTATATCATAAATAAACATAATAAGTAATAGTGGACCTAAATTAGAAACCTGACGCATATGACGGCGGTCTGTAAAGTTTCCGACCTCCAAATGAAGATGGCAGCACTAGTAAATAAAATCTAGTGAATTTCGTTGTTCATCGTTTATAGTTACTCACCAAAGTTTCAGCCATTTTGGACACTCAGTTGTTATGTAACAGTCGTTTGAGTGAGTTGATGTGTTTTTTTATGAAAGTGGACAAAATCGAGTATCGAGCCGCCATAAAATATTTGCTTTTGAAAGGCAATACGCCTACGCAAATGAAAGATATGTTGGATTCTATGAATGGGGACTCTGCACCATCATTTACCACTGTGAAATTTTGGGCAGCTGAATTTAAAGGTGGCCGTTAGAGCTTTGGAGGCGATGATCGTTCAGGACGTCCAGAAACTGCAACTACCAATGAAAACATCGCTAAAGTTCACCAAATTTTGCTAGACGACCGCCAAATTAAAGTGAGAGAGCTAGCAGAGGCCATGAACATGTCAAAAGAACGTGTTTGTCACATATTAAATCATCATTTAGACATGAGAAAGCTTTCCGCGCGTGGGTTGCCGCGTTTGCTCACGTTAGACCAAAAACGTGTCCGAACGAACATTTCCAATGCTCTGTTGGCGCAGTTTAGGCCCAATAAATCTGAGTTTTGGCGTAAATTAATTACTGCAGATGAAACTTGGATACAGCAGTATACCCCCGAAACAAAGTACATTCCAAACAGTTGACTGCAAAGAGGAAAACGCCTCAAAAAGAAAGCAAAAACTGTTTTTTCGGCTGGGGAAAGTGATGGCGACTGTTTTTTTTTTTTTTTTTTTTTTTTTTTTGGCGATAGTCATGGAGTTATTTTAATCGATTACCTTCAAAAAGGAAACACTATTACAAGATCATACTACGCATCATTACTTGGTAAGCTGATGGCAGAATTTGCGGGAAAAGGGCCACATTTGCAGAAAAAGAAATTCCTGTGTCACCAAGACAACGCACCGTCTCACACCTCAGCGGTTGCCTTGTCAAATTTCCACGAATTACGGTTTGAACTGCGTCACTATCCGCCTTACTCCCCAGATCTAACCCCAAGCGATGTCTTTTTGTTCCCTCATCTAAAATTTGAGCTCGGAGGACAGAAATTTTCTTCAAATGAAGAGGCAGTCACCTTCATGAACAATTATTTTGCAGAGAAAAACCCGAGTACTATTTGGACGGGTTACACAGATGGGAGATTATGTAGAAAAATAAAACATAAAAAAATTTGAAAAATGTCTTGTATCTTTTTTAGGTCGGAAACTTTTCATACTACCCTCGTAACTAAAACATTAGTCAACAAATTTCAAACTTTTGTGTGCCACGTGAACAAAATAGGTGACTTCAACTAAATCAAACCTTCTAAATAAGAAAATGACAGTACAAATTAAGTAGAACGTAACATTTATGTGTGACAGAGGTGAGACGGATTCTTACAAAAACGACAAAATATTCCCCTTTGCTAGCATATGATTTCAATAATGTGATGAATATTCATTGATCGCTACTCTTCCTGTACATGAAATGCTTTGATTGTACACAATGGGAAATAAACTGACATCTCTGCCACAACTCGTCTACATTTCTATTTTATAAAATAAAATTCTTAGCTCTTACTTGATTTTATAACTTGTTTTATCTAACAAATGAACTTGAAAAGGGGGCCAAAAACAAAGCAAAATAGTATCAGAATTAAAAATAAAATATATATTGTAATGTAAGCCCCTGAAACATGCAACTATAATAAAGTATATCTTAAATACCAGAGTTATTTTTCACACTTACATTTTTATTTCCTCCTTTTGTAGCCTGTGTCAGCGTCTCTAGTCAAAAACAGCAATAGACACCCATCATATTGGGATTCCAGGTACCTTGGTATCTGCGCTCCATCTTGAATATCCTGATGTAATCTTACATCCTGTCCATCACTCACAGCTCCCAAGTTCTCGACGGGGGGAGGAATCTAAATATGAATGGAGAAAGTGAATTATGAGGGACTTGCTTTCTAGCTTTTGGTAACTGTTTTTTTATTTGCAATGTAAACTAAAGCCGTCCGTAAAAACAAACTGAAAACGACGTTTAATCCAACACAATTTACACCTTCTTCATTGGAGATACAAAATTAGGTGACTGAAGAAGGCAGAGGTGTGTTTATGAGAACCAAATATTGTCCAGCAACGCAAATAAGCTTCCTGAAAGGAATGCGCCCCCTTCCACAGTGGGACAAGGACAGCGAATGTGTACACTAAAACCGAGAAGATTCATTCACAAAAGTAGAAGCCGTAAGATTGTTTTTGAATGGTCTATAACTGAACTGACATGGGGTGTCATAAACCTATCCACTGAGGGTGTGGGAACCTTCTGCAATCCCCCTACATCTCAGGCCCCGGAGACTTTCTCTCCTGTGGTATACTGTATTACATGCTTTACAAAAGGAACATGTAGCACGTTTAGAGTTTAAAACCAGTTTAAGATATGCACACCTTGAGTATAGATACGCGTGTTTTGATTATTGTACTTGAGTATGTATTCACCTCACTGCATAATTCTCTCTCTCTCTCTCTCTTTCAGTTGAAGAGATTTGTATCACAAAGACCGAGCGGGATGCCTCAGGCGGTTTCGTCTGTGGCCCGCATTCGGAAGGCTCAGGTTCGATTTCCGTGACTGACCTACCTCACCCTTGGGTTTCTTCAGGGTTCTCCCGGATCACTAGGCGAATGCTGGGTAGATTAATTATATCCCCCGAATTTCCTGTCCCTTTATTTAATTTCCATTATAATTTCACATCATCTCTCATCTGGTGGTCTCTTTCAGGGTAGAAGTGTTGGCGGGAGGCTCGGCGGTGCATGCCGGGATGATATGCTCTGAGTAAACACCTCCTCCTGCGGTGGGTCAGTTGCCAGTCGCCACGCCTCTGCTGAGACCATTTCGGGATCGCCAGCCAGACTTTGGGTCTCGGCTGCTGGGCTCGTTGCCGTCCCGCAGTAGGGGAGCGTGTCTGTTGTCCTGGCCTGTTGGGTGAAGTCTCTATCTAAGTAAACTGTAGGGACCATGCCCTCTGCACTGTCGTGGCTCCTTGGAATGGCCACCCTCTGTCTCCTATCACCTCATCCTTCTTCCCGGAGGTGCCCCTCTTGGGGGCAAAGTCACAATGGGCCCAGCTTGGTGGCCTCCGTACCGAATCCCCTCCGTAGTGAATTCTTAATTCTAATCCTTTATCACAAAGACATCACGTAATTTTCGATCTCATATTTTCTACATAGTTAAGTTATAATGGTAATATTCCAATTGCTGTAGCCACTATTCATCTGCTTTATGCAGCAGCAAATGAATGTGAAGTAATGTCAAGGGAGATCTATTGTCGTAGTTTTCCAAATCATCATACTCCAAGTGCAAGAACTGTGCGCCAAAAACTATGAGGTACGGGAATTCTTCGCCCTCGATTTGAGTTTTGTGGACCATAACGCGATGCTGTAGAATTAAGACTGGGGAGGAAACTCTAAGTATATAGCTGAAGAGCAATTAACTCCAAGCACAAGAAACTTGGCACGTCAAGTAGGAACTTCCGGTACAAGGACAAAGGGCTTACGTGGGATGCTCTGCTCAGTTGCGGGAGGGTCCCACCCCCTCCGTTGTACGTACATACCTACACCAAACAGAAACATCTAACTGGAATGTCTGCCACGTCCTATCTTTATCATCACCAAAAAGTTTAGCGTCACCAAGAAGCGGTTACCCACGAACATCTACGATCTACACCTCACTCTCCGAATACAGGTAACAGATAAAATCACTTCCACTCGCGAAGGTCGTGGGATTATGTAGAGGTTTCACAATTGGGCGGATAAAAACCGGCACACCATTTGCCGGGGCAAAGTTCAAGACAGAAATACCAACGAGGACCGGAATCTTCGTAGATACGCTGCTAGATGAATTAGATCGCCCTCGAGACTGATAGTGCTAATTTCCTTAACCCTTTAGGGCCGTATTCATAGTCAGACTTGGTCCGGACCAAATTGCTACTTATGGTGGACTAACGGTAAACCGGGATAAGCGATAGTCCGGGGACTAAACACGTTGGTCCGGCTCAAATTTTGGTCCACCTCTGAGGAGTAGATTAAAGGCGGACTATCTCTGCAACATGGACGACAATGAAGTGATGAATGCAGCTGTGGTGCGTAGAATTCGTGAAATAAGACAACCGAGGAATACTTATCTGCCAAGAATAGAAATTATTGCGAAGTATGACGATCTAAACTTCAAAAGCACATACAGGTTTAGTAAAGCGAACGCCAGAATGCTGATGGAAATGATTCGTCCTAACCTGTACGTCAGGGACGATAACCGCGGCCTGAGTATCTCAATTGACACTCAAATCCTAACAGCACTTCGGTATTATACAAGAGGAGGATATCAAGACAACACTGCTGACCTGCATAAGTAAGCCGCATTATCAGCAGACTCGTCATAAATTTCCCTCCATGCCTCCTCCTTTTCATATTTGTATTCATCGACACGGATTTATTTTCTATAATCTTCATTCTTTTTGGACTAGAGAAAACAGTGGTCTTCCTCTGGCCAATTGATACCACGTTTCTTCATATTATCCATATTCACAGCACACCAAACTTTGTTACTAACCTCAAACAGCAGCACCAATCCTAAGAATGATTAAGAAACAGCTGTGAAACTACCACAGAGATTTATAAACTTGTAGGTACATTGTGGTTTGTTTAGCACTCGATGGGACATGCGCATGTGCAGAAGAACCTTTCTACGTCATGTAACATTTTCTCCGTGCTGATCCATGACTTTACTTGGTCCGAGGCTTTTTAACGTCCATGAATACCAGAAAGTTAGACCAGCTTTGGTCCGTACCAAGTTAGTCGGAAGATAGTCTGGGCCAAAGTGATACTATGAATACGGCCCTTAGAGTTTTCAATGGCAGAGTTTCCGGACAAGTTTGCACTTGAGGAGTGTCTTAAGATGTGGTCTTATGCATTTGGATGATTGATTTAGGTAACTAAGCCAATTAGATGGCCAGAAAACAGGTCTTTTAGCTGGCCTGATTTTCAATTTAAATATTTTGTATTAACATTTCTGGGGCTACTGAAGGAACTCTAAGAATACGAATCCAGGAAGCCATTAGGACCAGCGGAGCTAACTCTGCAGTACTGGGGCGGGTAAGAGCATCTTGGTATCGTGGCCGAACGTGCAGCTGAAAAAGGCCATTTCGAACATTTTGCTTTAAAGGAACTGGCATGTTTTTGGATGCTTTTATTGCATGGAAACCCAAAGGAACCTCAATTTCATGTGCTGTAGAGATTTTGGACAATACTCTTGTTTTTATTATATTTCAAGTGTTAGATGTGTATTCAGATTTTCCATTTGTTTTGTTGTTTTGCATAATATAACAATGCTATTAAATTAAAAGACATAATGGGTGTGTTGGAAAGGAAACACACTCATTAAATCTTCAATTAAACACGTTTAAAGTTATTTTTTGTTTCTTCCTCTATGAAAGTATAAATTGTAGATAATACAAATAGAAAATATTTAGGAACATGAGCACGTTGCTGATTGCTCCATTTTATTACAACATTTATGAGAATGTATATCTAGTTAAAATGGGCAAAGGGTCCGTTGACTAGAAGTTCATCATGGTTGAGACAGATACTTTCCCACTCAAGTAATAATTATGTAAACCAATACCATGTAATTTGAATTTTGAAAATGCGTGGCAATTTAGCTTATTTTGAACAAAAGAAAACATGTTTGGTATATGAAGGTTATGCCAATTTTAAGCTTATTTGTCCACTACGAACTATACATGTCAAAATCTGCATCTGCTATTAGTATATTTGTTAATCTGTCATTGTTGACAGCCGAGAAAAACAAATGTTGACTCGGCAGTATACTATTCCGCAGACTAGCATTTTGTAGATAAATCCTACTACCAGGACGATATTGTCACCAGATCGTCGGAGGAATGACAAGCCAGTGGCGGGAGTGAAAAAGACAGATAGCGTCCAAGCCATGCCCGCGGAGCAATGAGCGCTTGGCACTTGCCGAGAGAGACAGCAAAAGAGGGAGAAAGACACAGAAACAGTTCCATGGTGTTCTCGCTACAGCACGAAAGATCGTGTGGCTTCGGCAACTTTCGAGGAACAGCGGTTCATGTTAAATGCGGCTGTGGGAGTTCTTGTGAGTCAGTCGGCAGGGAGCTGCTAGGAGTGAACGCAGTCGTTAATGAGCTGTCTATTTGAACTGTACCGAGTTGCAGAGTCGAGAACTGATAATCGTGTGTGTGTAGTGATTTGAAAGTGAATTATTTTGTTCATGGATGTGTGGCAGACAGCCTTGTAGGATTTGTTTGTGTATGTTACGTCATTCTGCTGTTCAGGGCTGTACAAAAGTGTCTTTCTACGGAAATAAAGAACATTTTGAATTTCTGTAAACTTGGCCTTTTGTTTTACGAACCCACAAACTCACAATATCCTTTTCCTAGAATTAATTAGCAGAACACCTTTCTCAATGCTAACCTAATCACTTTGATACAGAAATTGGAATAATCTACTTTATACACATTTACACGAGCTCCTAGCCGGCCACAATATGAAAGCGTTTCTTTCGTAACCTATGCGTGGGGTATAGAAAGTACAGTTAAGTAAGGAAAACATCAGTAGTTACTGACTGTTGAGCTGAGGCTACGGAAGAATTACAGGCATTACGGAGAGTAAGACCGAGCCTTGCAAACAAATAATGTTAATGGCACCTGATGAAACTGACGTATCTCCAGTAAACAGAACAGCTGTTACTTCAAGCTGTACGGAAAGTATTGATTATCCATTAAAGTGTTAAAGTTAAAATCTGGCGGAATGTCGCTTCGTGAATGTTGTTGGTAATGTCACTGATAACTCCTATAAAAATCGAATTCATGCAGTGTTTTTAGAAAGTAACTTCACACTATTTTGGAAACGAAACTCAACAAATTTTAAACTTTGCGATATAATGGAAGAGTCCCCACATAAAGGGGAGCAATTGGGCTTTACTGGTAGTTGATGGTGTTCGACTATGTGTAAATATTGTGACTTTGTGGGTTCGTGAAATAATAAAACGAGGTTACGAAACACAAAAACTGGACTTTATTTTCCTAGCAAATACATTCGTCACATCACAATTTGCTAGCTAACCTTGAAACTGTTTATTTTTACAAAAACTACATTCAACTGTCCGTCGCTACCGGTAACGATCGGCCCTCATTTTTCATCGGCTTCGCGAGTCTACCACCAGGGTGACAATATCGCAGGTACGAGGCCTGTTCAATAAACAATAACCACAATGTTTTTTGACAACGTACCCTTATACATCCTCATAATTTTGATGGTTCTTCTCAAAATAGTCTTACTTGAATGCGATGCACTTGTCTCAGCGTTTCTGCCAGTCTTCAAAGACATGTTGGGAACCATTTTTTGAGAGATCCTTCAAAATCACCTCCGCAGCCTTCACCACTGCTTCTGCTGATAGATAATGCCTCCCACGAAGGCGTTTATTCAAGTTAGGGAATAGAAAAAAGTCACATGGGGCTAAATCCGGACTATAGTGAGGGTGAGGTATGTGCTTCACGTTGATTTTTGAAAGATATTCAGCAACAACATTAGCAATATGCAGCCGCACATTATCGTGGTGCAGCGTCAAGCCTGCTTCACGAAAATGTGGTCTTTTGCCCTGATATGGACTTGCAATGTTTTCAGGATATCCCTGTGGTATTGACCAGTTACTGATGTGTGTGCAGGTACAACATACTGATAAACCATTCCATGAATATCAAATAATGAGATGACCATAACTTTCCCAGCAGAAGCAATCACTTTTGCTTTCTTGGGGGTTGGTGATGAAGGAGATTTGCATACTGAGCTTTGCTGTTTGCTCTCAGGATCAAAATGATGTAGCCAAGTTTCATCAGAAGTGATTACGTTTGAAAGAAGCTCCAGATGTTCCTCTAACATCATGTTTAACTGCATGTTACTTCCATTGCAGTGGTACGTGATACTGAATATGTCTGAACTTGTCTGGTTCTCACAGGTGTTTCACATTAAGCTAATAGAATATAATAATTTTGAATTTTTGGTGCGAAAAATTATGACCGTAAAAATTATGATCATTGTTTATTGAACAGCCCTCGTATATACCGATTTGAGCATGTTCTCTGCATGCTCTAATATCTCTGCAAGAGAAAAGGCTTCTATAAACACCCAGAACTACGATAATAAAGAATGTTTCGTGTATGCAGTATTGCTAAATTCGTGAAGAACAAACCTCAACATGTTAAAAAATTTAAAATCTTGACGAAAATGATGACTCCACCTGCATCCCATTTCCCACAACCTTAGCTGAAATACCTAAATTCAAAAGAAAGAATAGCATGTCTATCAACGTTTACGGACTGGGTTAGAAGCAGAGAGTGTTCCCCATGAAGACTTTGGATGAAGAGCTCCCTGACCACCGGTCTGCTTCTACTAAGCTATGATACAGACATACATCACTATATTGTGACTTTGTGGGTTCGTGAAATTAAAAGTCCAATTGCACACATTCAAAATGTTCTTTATTTCCACCGAACTACAGTTGGAACACTTGCCGATTACATAGAATTACGTAGCACACACAATTACAATTCACCAGTTCGTCTGTCACAGGTCCACTCCACACTCACAATTACGTACAACTCCTCTGATACACGTACACAGTCTTCCAGTCCGTTCGCTAGCACTGCGCTCTTCGCGGCTCCTCGCCAAGAACTGACTGACTCGCCCACTGCAGCCCTTATATAAGAAGATCGCTGTTTCTGGAAGCTTCGCAGCTCGAAACATCACCCAGACTGTTCCAGACATCAGGGGGAGGGGAAAGAGATACCATGATACCTTCCTAAGCATTCCCTCAGTTAGTGACACGAGACAAATGCGTAGGCGTTGGCTCAATGCTTCCCGTCTGGCCTCTACCTGCCAGCTGCTGGTTTTCTCGGGGATTCCGATGTTCGGGTGACAATATCTATGTCAAGAACGTCGAGAACTTTATTCGTCATCAAGAAACTAAGTGTAATGGGCGTACATGTACATGCAAACGCCCTTTCAAGTATTTCTAAAATCAATGTGGACGAAGTGGTCTAGAGAAATTGGAAGACCATGACATTATCTGCCGCCAACATGGCCAATGAGAGTCATGCCTAATGATGATAGTTCAACTGTCAGATTCAAAGTAGTTGAGAGAATGATTAAGTTGCAGTATGTCTTCTGGGATGAATTTGTGTTCGTATAAACAGTATTGGATGTTTTGATGTTGACCTTCCTGCTTGACCTAAGCATTCCGGTAACATGACGCCAATCGGAGCTTGTGGAACATTTAACCTCCTGGTATTGAAGATAAGTAGTATATACAGAACTGTTAACGTATTAGCACTGATGAATGAGAAGCAAGAATCTTTCAGGTTTTCTGTAGAATGCCATTTCTACGGGGGGGGGGGGGGGGATTCACCGAAGATAACCGTAAAGTATGAGCTTATAATTACATTAAATGAGAAGGTAAAGGAGGTTTGCACAACCAGTGCAATCAGGCTTGTAAGAATCCTAAATATATCGCCGTCCTCATACATAACTTGAATGGATATGATTGGCATTTCAATGTTAAGGAGATAAGTTGTACAAACAAGGAAACATATTCCCAGCTCTGAGCAAAGTAACATGTACCATGCAGGTGTTAAATTCGGGTTTGTGGATCTCTACTAATTCCATAGTGCAAGCTTGGGTAAGTTAGTCAAAAAATCTAACATCCTGAAGAACAGAAGTAAGGAACTGAGAAGATCGACTTGATGACTCGCAAATGAGTATTCTACGAGGGGATGTCGTAAAGTTTTAATTATCACCTGGTAGTTTTATGCTAGAGATGAAAATTTTTCAGTGTCATCATTGATCCCTCGGGACATAATGTTGGTAGTTTCAATGATTTGAGTCCTTTTGCCTCTTTTGTATAGTGAGTGCCAGAAGTGACTGAGGTGTAAGATGGAGAAAATTGAGGCTGGTAGTGTGATCAAGTTTCTGCATTTGAAGGGCAAAGCTGACCAGGAAACCCATGCTGAGATGACGGATATTTATGGAAATGATTGCCCATCGTATACACTATTGTGATGTGGAAAAGGAATTTTCATACTGGTCACATGTCTCTGACAGATAAGATGAGCCAAGAGCCTGTAGACCGTCAATGACAGACGATGCTGTCACAGTGAAGAAAGCAGAGTGTTTGATACTGGAAGACAGATGAGCAACCAGCCAAATGATCATGAATCACACACATGTTAGTTATGGTAGTGTGTGGAAAATTATTCATGATGAACTGCACATGTCTAAGGTGTCTGCACGCGTTTGCTAACCCCTTTCCAAAAGCAAACATGGCGTGACCTTTCAAGACAGATGCTGATGCTGTTGGAACAGGATGAAGATGATTTCCTTGGTCGTCTGGTAACCATGGATGAATCCTGGATCTATCAATCAGAATGATCCAGAGACAAAAACCATGAGCATGGAATGGAAACATGCCGATTTCCTCCCCCCCCCCCCACCCTACCAAAAAGGCAAAGGTGTAAAAGTCAGCTGGGAAGGTCATGATTTCAGTTTTCTGGGACTGTCGTGGAGTCATCCTTACAGATTACCTTGCCAAGGGTCAAACCATAACTAGCAGATACTACTGCAATCTTCAGGACAAGTTACGAGCAGCTCTGATTAAATTAATGAAATGTGTAGTGTTTAACGCCCGCTTTTACTACATACGACACCGCAGGCGGTGACACTGATGGTACATGAGATGATGATGGAGCACCGGTAGAATGGGATGGCGGGGGAAATCGCAGGTCCCGGAGAAAACCCGCCCAATCACCGTGTTGCCAACCACAAATCTCACTTTGCGGTCGCCTGGGATCGAACCCGGGCCGCCTTGGTGAGAACCAAGCGGTCTAACCTCTGAGACACGGCGCGGCCAGTTCTGATTAAGAAACGATGCTGTATGCTCTCCAAAGATGCTCGTCTTCTGGCTGACAATGCACCAGCTCATTTATCTCAAGTTTCAGTTGAGACCTTACAGCATCCACCTTATTCGCCCGATCTCGCACCAAGTGACGTTTTCTTGTTCCCGGAAATGAAGAATCCGTTGCGTGGTCTCCGATTTGACAACACAAATGATGTCATTAATGAAGTGAGAGAGTGGTTTAAAGCGAATTCTACAGACTTCTACAATCAAGGAATTCGGAACGTCAAGAAACGCTGGGAAGAATGTGTAAGTCTGGAGGTGACTACGTACAAAAGAACAAGTACACATCAACACAAACTCTTTATCACATTTTTTAAAGGGTGATAATTAAAACTTTAGGACACCCCTTTGTATTGCGTTACATCGGTGTGTGCTTCGAGTGAAATTCAGCTGCCTTCGAGGGAGGCATTCTACAGTTACACATAGAAAAAGCAGCGGTGAGAACTTCAAAGAAACAGAAAATGTATGGAAGTAGTTCTACCTCAGAAGCAAAGCGAGTACAGCAATCTCTACTTAACTTCGGATGTTCTACTCCTCATTGAAGTGTTTTAGATCTCGAACTCAGCAAAATCATAATATTGATCCTACATGTTGTATACATCTCCGGAACTTACATGGGATGATATGCTACTTGAGTTAGAATTGCTATAGGATTACGATAAGTCACTCATGGTTGAATGAGGTATAAGTGGAGGCTTATACCAAATTGCTAATCGGTTTGCAGAGACAGAATACATCTAAATGGACAAGTTCGGCTATCGCAAACCCTCTCAAATTATTACAAAGAGAAGAAGCCAGTAACCAATATGGGAGATGATTGAGTGGGTTTCTCCTGAAAATCTTAATCTCAAAATGCCATGAGATTATTCCCTTGGATACCCTTTAGCAGTTGACGTAGAGTATCTAAGAGTATCTGCTAAGTTTGGATAGGGTTTGTGATAACAGGTTGGAATAATGGTAAGAGGGGGAAAGATAAAACATCAAAATGGTTGTAAAAACACGAATTTGTATAATTCGAGAGGATTGCTGCAAAAATCCGATAAAGTTTATAACCCGCTAAATACAACACAAATTCTTTCAGAGTGTCCAATTTAGTTAAGTATTAGGTATCTTAATCCTAACCGCTAACATATAATTGTTTTATCCAATTAGTGAGAAATTTATTTAACGGAAAAAACTAGTTCTTAAGGATTAAGGCCCTAGACTGTCAAACTTCTTCAACTGTAAGTCGTGATGAAATGTTTATTATCATAAGAATTCTTCATCAGATAGTAGAAGACCCTGTCTTTCCTTTTAAAAGCTAAGCGCTCCCTTCAACTTAAGTACATTTCAATTTTTCTTTATTTACAATAAACCTTTATATACAGGATGCTTCAAAACGACACCGAACCAACACATAGAAGTAGTTGCTGAGCTTCTGTGTGACACACAGATAGTTTCCACCGCCAATAGAGCCACCTAAAATGCTCCAGAATGAGTGTGGATTAGGCAGTGACAGGAACAACGACGCGTGCCTCACGCTGTCGGAGTTCGCAGGTATGTCACACGCCGTTCCGCTTGCTGTAGCTGTTTGTAAACATACCGGCATACTCCAAGGTTGTTTGCTACTATTAAGAATTTATTTGGCTTATGAGACCGCAGTAAACCAGCTATAGCTTAATTATTGGTTATAAGTGTTTGACGTATTCCTAAATTCCGTTATAGCAGTCCATCATGGCAAATAAGCTAGTGGACATATGCAGCTTATACCTTTTACAGGGAAGCTAATGTTAGTGAGGTTGAGGATGGAAGCATTAAATGATAAACAGAACAGAAAACAATATCAAAGAATTGTAGATAAATTAACCAAAATTAAATGGCTCATACAATGAGACGAGTATTTTATTTCACGTGTTTGATAATACTAAATAAAGCAATTGTAACTGAAGAGGAAGCTGTTGATATTTACAGTAAGTGGTTGAAAGTATTGTACAATAAAATCATAACAAAATGTTCTGAAGTTAAACAAATAAGTATTATCATTCATGTAACCATTTTTACAATTCATATTTTTAATGAAACTACATCAATCGTGCGTTCGTTGAACTCCCTTCAGCTCTTCCATCCATCAAAACCACATCCGTCATTTTGGCGTTCGTATAACGCTCCATATTGCTTGGATTTGCTATCTAAGTAAGCGCAAAAGCCTCCCTGTTAGGACGGAATGTGTAGTTTTACACTGAAGAGAAACATTGCAACTGTCCGAGTTATTGGTCAACTTTTGCACAGGTAACTGCCCTTTGCCCCATTACCTGAAAGGTAGGCTAGGGACACTGATAACAAGGAAGGTGTAATGCTTTTGTTTTCGTGGCCGATGCGTCCCAATTATAACTTTTTAAGTTCGCACACCAGTGGTTCCTGTACTGCCAAATCACAAAATCATGTAATATTTAATGCTGCATAATATTATATCTAACAGAACTTCGAAGCTGCGACACAGAAATTCGGACTAGTTAACGGCTATAATCGTTCGGTGTCGTTTTGAAACAACCTGTACATAGGTGTATCTGAATTCGACCGATTTACTTTGTGGTTTATTGAGGGTTGCTGGTGGAATAATTTGAGATAGCACACTTATGGTCCAAATGAGTTTGCACAATAAGTCAAAACATTCTTGAACCAGTATGCCACTGATACCGTCTATAGTATACAAATTTGCTATATTACCAGAAAGTATACGTGTGTAGTTCCGTGGTAACCTGGAGAGTGGTAAAGTCCGCCGAATATTTCTGATGATCATCACTTTATCATCATCATCATTGTCACCATTATTTTATTCTTGAAATTGTTGACTGTAAAGGATTGGGAATGGTGCAATTCTCCATTTCTTATTAGCTCTGCTGCTAAACGTATGCAAGCGAACCCAACTAATCAAATGCATTTTGAATAGGAGTGTACAACATAAAATACTGAAATGTTTAAATAGCTAGAATCCAATATTAGAGGTGGCATTGCCATGAACTGGAACTAATACACTTTTGTGCATACGAATTGAAAGAATGCGCCTTTAGCTCTGGAAAAGGAATAGTGAGTTAGTGTGCAAGGCAAATAACTGTCAAATTCCTGCTTAAGCTTCATTTATTTACTTCTAGGAAGCGTTACAAAGCGTGTTACGGAAGAAGCATTCCCATTTGTGAACTTGATTTTCTGAAATATTTTCCTTTGGTGAAGCGCCAGTGAATCACGTGAGAGCGCTCTATACATTCACAGAAAGTCAAATATAGCTATGCCCGCCTCATTAGCGTAGATGGTAGCGTGTTTCCCTCACGTTCAAGAGGTCCCGAGTTCCAATCTCGGTCAGGGTGAGTTACCTGAATAGGGGTTTTCCAGGGGTTTCCCTTATCCTGAAAGAAGAATATCGGGTAACTCTAAGCTCCATGGACTCCGGACTCATTTTAGCACCATTTCACCCATTTCATTCATCGTCCGATATGACTTAACGTTGGAGGACTTACATTACAAAAAAAATCCAGCTATGAAAGCTTTTCATGTCATTGATGCAGATAAATCAGTCGGTATTAGCATTGACTACAAAGAAGCAGTGCTTTGTTTGGTTCCCTGTGCAAAATATCCTTAGTTTTTATTTTATAGCTTAAGATAGGCGAATACCAATGGCAAATTTAAGCTCTGAATACTCCAGAAGAAAATAGTCAAAGGTTAGCTTCAGTATAACCATCTACTCTCTATTTATATCTTAACCTACTACTCAGAAATACATGCATTATTGATGTTCGCAAATTGCGATTGCAATGCTTGGAGCCTGCTCCATTCAAAAGGACACTGCAGCGATATTCAGTGCTACTTAGATAGTTAACCCTCGAGTAGTCACGTGGGCTACATATGTAGCCCAGCCATTTCGTTTTTGCAAGTGCACATCTCCCTATGCTTTTATGGTGCTGGGTGTTTTGGTAGTTTTTTGACGCAATGTGTTCTAAACGATTAGTTGGCTATAATACATATTAGCAAGATAGTATTTTTATTATTTGCAATTAAACTCGGTTGCGAACAGCTGGGCTATATATGTAGCCCGCGCGACCACTAATATCACACTTTTTGAAATGGCTACTAAGAGAAAGGTCACATCAGTGCGATCAATGCCATGTGTATTTTTTCTGCGAATCATAAGTATAAGAAAATAAAACTACTAGTCGGCCACAATATGAATGCACTCGGCGAGAAGCGTTATTAAACAGTTACGTCACAAGTGGGCGGAGTACCGCAGGTACAGTGCGGATAACGTAAACATCAACAATACCGAGATACTTCCAATGTGACGTGCAAACATAGCACAGTTCAACATTATGTTTCTTTGAACCTTTTCTTGTGCAGTTAAAATTCGAATAGTATAGTGGCAGTTGCGGTGCTCGTTGCGATAAAATTGGAGTGTGCTTGTGAAGAGTTTAATTACGGAAGCACCTACAAAGTTAAAAACAAGAAAAGTATCCCATTCTGATGTAAAGCATATCATATATCAGGTTATACAGTTCTGTAGACAAGAAAAGCAGGGAAAAATGGTTACTCCTACTCCTTGAAAAAGCAGCAGTTAGGACAGCAAAAATAGTGGGAAGGTCTGGGAGAACCATCATGAGCATAGAATGATTCATCAACTCGGGTTAAGGTTACTACTTCGAGGAAAAATCGAAAATCACGCAGAACCATATCTCTTGATGAATTTGATAAGTGCGTTGTGCGTAGAAAATTTTTGGAATACCATGAACAGAAAAAGGAAATTTCTACTTTGAGGAAACTCCTGAATTTTGCTAAATAATAAATAAACTTTCAGGGTGGCAAAGAAACATGTAGAAAAATACTGAAAGAAATTGGATTTCAATTTAAGAAATGCAAAAACAAACGATCTGTACTAATGGAGAAACCACAAATAGTTGCAAAACTTGCAGAGTATTATTAAAAATGAAAAAGGGGCACGTAAACCAGTAGTTTATACAGACGAGGCTTGGGTCTGTACTCAAGTGCTAGCAATATGAGGAAGTACCATGTGTTTTGACTAATACTAATGCTGGTCAAAGAGCAATTTGTACATAGAGAGGATCCATGGGATTTATTGAGGGAACTGAATTTATTTACGATTCAAAATCGAAACCAGCAGATAACCATGATGAAATTAAAGTGGGTAGATTATAAAAAGTGGGTAGAAGAGAAATTAATATCAAATATTCTACCTGAAAGCATTGTTTTGCCATACCGTACAGGAAAATAAAGCCCCTAACACTTTATCTCGAAAGGCACAGGTTATTCATTCGCTAACACAAAAGAAAATTAAACACGATCCGCAACTGACAAAAATGAGCTTCTTGAGATAGTGAAAATTAATTTAAAAAGCCTGTTTATTAACTTGATAGAATAATGTAACAAAGGGATTTTACAGTCTTACGCCTTCCTCCGTAGCACTATGATCTTAACCATATAGAGCTATCTGGGATTAAACAAAGATTGCAGCAAAGAAGTACTTCGATTACTTTGAGTAACCTGAAAGCTATGGCAACAAGCTGCATAGCTCAAATTACACAAACTGATTGGATAGAATTATGCAGACACGTGAAATGAATTGGGCAAGATTTTAAGCGCCGAGATGGGTTAATGGAGGAAACAGTTGAAGATATATTATAAACGTGGGTCTAGAGAGCAGTGGTGATGACGGTAAAGACTGCAATCGTGATGAATGTTATTTTGAGAATATGAATATTGAAGCAAAAGGACGCAGTGACACGGATATAGCAGATGAAGGACCTGAAACAAACATTCCCAGACTTGCTACTTCCGAGAAGTAACGTGAAGACATCAGTAGGTGTGTACTGTGCTAATTGTGTGACTACATTCCCAGTATCGCCTTTCCCCTCGTTTCCCCTCGCTCCGCGCGGTTCCCTAAGCTTCATGTAGTAAACAAAACAGTGCTGCCCTCCTTCAAGTGCATTCATATCTTGACCGACTAGTATGTTTGTTTCTAGAGACAATATTCTGAGAGCTCATAAAGCCTCAAATAACAAGAAGAGCAGAACTGAGCGTGCTAAGATTCTTCTCGGAATTGAAGACGTTCGCAGAGCACAAGTCGCACAGCTTCACAACGAGGTAGGGAGGTGCTACTTATGTGGAACAAACAAAGATAAATCTACCAGGAAGAGCTGCAACATGTGTCAAAGAAAGATCTGCAATAAGCATTCCACGGCGGTGTGTAAAGGCTGTCTACAAGAACTGTAAACCAGATAGTAATTTTGTTCTTGTGTTATATTTTGAGACTATTACTAACATTAATATGGTGATTGTTGGAGCAATGTAAACCGTTAATACGAGGGATGTTCAATAAAGAATGATCATAATTATTTTACGGTCATCATTTTTCGCGCTAAAATTCAAACTTATTATATTCCGTTAGCTTAATGTGAAACAAGCACGCCGTAGTAGTTTCATTGTTGGCACTCCTGGTTCTCGCCTCAGAGAACCAGGCAAGTTCACACATGATCAGTATCGCCTACCGCTGTAATGGAGGTAACACGCGAGGAACAATATGCAGCTTTTAAATTATGTTTTCTTGTCAACAAATCTTCAGTTGAGGCCTATACAATGTTACATGTGGTCTATGGAGAGTCTGTTCTTCCATACAGCACAGCTCGAAGTTGGTTTAAAATATTTAAAGAGGGGAGACAATCAATTTCAAAGGAAGGTGGACCGGTGCTCCAGTTACTGCTCTTAAGGAAGAAAACATCAACACTGCTGCTGCCATTGTGTGAGAGGATCGACGAATTACCTTAAGATCACTTTCTGAAATACTGAACATTTCATTGGGTGCCACCCACACGTTGGTGACAGAAACATTACACATGAGACGTGTTCGTGCGTGATGGATTCCAAGACTGTTGATTCCTGAACAAAAGGGCATTTGCATGCAGGTCTGCATGCAGTTAAAGTTGATATTAGAGGAAGATCCGGAGTTTCTTCCAAACGTAATCACTGCTGATGAAACTTGGCTACATCATTTTGGTCCTGGAAGCAAACAGCAAAGCTCAATGTGGAAATCTCCTTCATCACCAACCCCCCAAATGCAAAAGTGGTTGCTTCTGTTGGGAAAGTTATGGTCATCTCATTCTATGATATCCATAGAATGGTTTATCAGCATGTTGTACCTGCAAACATATCAGTAACTGGACAATACTAAGAGATGTCCTGAAAACATTGCAAGTGCATATCAGGCGCAGTAGACCACATTTCCGTGAAGCAGGTTGGATGCTGCACCACGATAATGCGCGGCCTCATATTGCCAATGTTGTTGCTGAATATCTTGCAAAAATCAGCGTGAAGTACATCCCTCACCCTCACTATATTCCGGATTTAGCCCCATGTGATCTTTTTATATTCCTTAACTTGAACAAACGCCTTTGTGGGAGGCATTATCCATCATCCAGCAGTGGTGAAGGCTGCGGAGGTGATTTTGAAGGATCTGTCAAAAATGGTTTCCAGCATGTCTTTGAACACTGGCAGAAACGCTGGGACAAGTGTATCGCATCTGAGAAGGGCCATCAAAATTATGAGGATGAGTAAAGGTACGTACGTCTTCAAAAAAAAAAAAAAAAAAAAAAAAAAAAAAAAAAAAAAACCCATTACGATCATTCTTTATTGAACAGCCCTCTCGTACATTCTGTGTCAGATATTATTTTCTCACTGCTATTAACTTGATTAATATGATTAATTAGGAATTCAAATGAGAACTATAAACCAGTTTAACGTATACCTTAATTTAATATCAAATTATCTTGAAACAGTCCATAGAACTCAACTTGAATGTAGGTAAACACTCTCAAGAAATAAAGGAATATCCAAGAAGGTTATTGAAACAATTATAAACAATGCATTAAGTTAATTCATATGTAGCCCACGCGACCACTGACGTCACAAATCATCACACGACTACTCGAGGGTTAAATGAGTGATAAAATATGTATAGGAAGCGACAATAAATATCCGTTACAGGGAAATATATGGTGCATACATGTTAAACAATGGAGCGGCAATAACGTCACGGTGGTGTAATGCATATAATCCGAAAATAACTTCCACTACCATTGTTCGCCCTTTAGTAAAGGCATCAAATGCATTGTGTTTTCATTACGTGAATTCCAATATATCCCAACACCCATAACATCACTCTATTGTGTTCAAACAGCTCCATGAGGGCTTTTTACACCATCCGTTAAGTTTTGGCTTGCCTTTAATCACTTCAACAACCTTCAAAGCTGCTTCGCTGACTGGAAGTAGAATAACGTACCTTATTGAAGTTCTAAACGTTCCGGCAGATTATAAAGATATAATTTCTGAAACTACAATGAAGTGTAAACTGTGAAACAGTGAAGTAAATATTTGAATTCGACTGCATATAATATAAGATTTCTCCTAAAAAGGAGTATCAAATGGCAAGACTTACGAACAAAGGGAGAAAAAAGCAAGACCAAATAATCTTTGTTTTAAGATGAGAAAGGGTTAAATTCACTTTTTTATTTTTACATTTTATTATAATGTCATCCCTCTAAATTACAAATATATAGTTAAAAAGTTCATTGGAGCAATATTTTATATCTAATTTCCTAATTATATTAATGTGTGTTAAGTTTTTGCCACGCCCCTTTTCGTAAGCTTTCAGAAAATCGATCATAACTTCTGTAATACTGAAGAGATATTTCTGAACTAAGTCTTGTTTTGTAAGAGATCTTTCGCGCTTTCTGCTGGTACCACTGGAACTCCAATGATGCTAGTTTTTCTTTTGTATTTGGCTGTGTAAGTGAACGGTTATTTGTTCTGAATGATATTTTGTACAAGTTATTTCGAAAGAGAAACCCTGTAGGAAATCGTTTTACTAAAACAGAACAGTAAATCTGGAGAATATAAATACAATAGACAATGAAACCACATGTAATATTGAGGTTAGTAGGCCCAGTTCACACAATACATGTGCCAATCATGATAGTAGTCATATACAGAAATTGATGAGCTGCGAGTCCTGAAAGCAGATAAAAAGGTGGAAGAACTGGCCAAGAAGGCAAGAAAAATGAAGAGGAAGTTGAAAAGAACAAGTGAGAATACAAAGGGTCCAGATTATTCAGCAGGAATGTTCTGACTCATGTGAGAAGTCAGTAATCAATATATTGTGGCTTAGTAGAATTAAAAGTCCAATTTGCCGAAATTCTAAATGTTCTTTACGTAGAGATACACTGTTCTATTCTCACGTAACAACATTACATCACATAAAACACAATCTTCCAAGGTCGATGACAATAACAGCGTCCAGTTCAGCTCTCTTTACAACAACACTCTTGTTACACAGCTCACTGTTTTACAACTTGCAACTCCTCTTGTTTCACAACAACTGACTCATCACTAGCCATGGCTTCTTTTTATACACCCATTCGTGAATTCCAGACTGTTCTCTACAATCACTAGATGTTTCTCGAACCAACAAGGCATCCAATGACGTAATCCGATTATTCTATCACCTTCCGGAAACGTCTGGGCCGGCAAGTCTTTTATCTCAGCTATCTTTGTTGCCGGATATCTGTTTACACTAGCCGCGCTATCGTTAATTGCTTAAACAACCTCTTAATTACAATGAAACAATATCCGCCGTCTGTTTTATATTTGTGCCGAAACTTTATTACTTGTTGCCGCGACAATATAAACTTTAAAGCTGTTTCTCTCAGTTCACATTTTTTCAAGTTCCTGTACACTCTTTTAAAAAACTAATCAACCAAAACCTATCAATTTTGTGTGTGTATTAAGCTGATTCATAAGAATAATAATAAGAAGGGATTTTTCTCTGAGATTCACAATACTTGCTGAAAAAAAAAAATTCTGAAATTTCAGTGTTTTTTACAAAAAAAAAAAACTAAAAAATTATAACAAATTATCAGTATAAAATTTTAAAATAACAATAGGTATTATTAAAGAGAAAAGTTTAAGAACATGCCTGAAAATTTTCATGGACATATCAATAATAATTTCTTAGTAGTGTGAACCCAAAAATTGTGGAAATAGCATTGTGGGGATAGGCAGTACCTTGTCAACTTAAATAAGGCTGCCACATATCTCTTAACGCTCACTTCTCATTGGCTACTGTCATGGTATAGACTGTTGTGTGGTAAAACTGAGTACGTTACTTAACATGATATATCGTACAAATAAAGTGTTCTAAGAGAATTGACAAATTTATATTATCACAGCCGTATAAATATATACTACGTAACAGAGTTACTTTATCTGGAATGCATGCTAATTCTTAACACGAAATAAAGAGGAGGATGCTTTGCTTCAAACCTGCCTCTCGGGATGACTGACGGCAGCACGTGCGTTTATCGGTAGCGTGAGATACAAGGGTTGTCTGAAAAGTTTCCGACCTAATAAAGATATAAGATATGTTTCAGAATTTTTTATTTTTTATTTTTCGACATAGTCTCCTTGCAACTCTACACACTTCTCCCAGCGGTGCTCGCATCTCTGTAATCCGACCAAATAGTACTCGGCGTTTTTCCTCTGCAAACTAATTGTTCATAAGCCTCTGACGAAAATCTCTGTACTCCGAGCGCAATTTTCAGATGAAGGAACACAAAGAAGTCGCTTGAGGCTAGATCTGGTGAGTAAGGCGAGTGGTCAAGCAGTTCAAACCGTAATTCGTGGATTTTTGCCATTGCAACCGCTGAAGTGTGAGAGGTGCGCTGTCTTGGTGAAACAGGATTCTCTTTTTCTGCAAATGTGGCCGTTCTTCCGCAAGTTCTGCCTTCAGCTCGTCAAGTAATTATGCGTAGTATGCTCCTGCAATGGTGTTTCCTTTTTGAAGATAATCGATTAAAGTAACTACATAACTATCCCAAGAAACAACCACCCTCACTTTCCCAGCCGAATAAAACAGTTTTTGCTTTATTTTTGAGCCGCTTCCACCTTTTGTATATTTGTTTCGGGCGTACAATGGTGTATCCAAGTTTCATCTATAGTAATTAATCGGTGCCAAAACTCTGATTTATTGCGCCTAAACTGCGCCAACAGAGCGTTGGAAGTGTTCATTCCAACACGTTAATATACTATATAATATAATTCCTTCCTTGTCCACTTGCGGTGTTGTATTCCAGTGGTTGGCAACCCTTCCAACTGACTAATGCACTCCAAAGTGTTACCCCATGTTACCGAGTACACGACAAGCATGGCGGTTCTTGTCACAAAATACCAACATTATTTTCGAGAGTGTGCTCGACCTGAGGAAGACAGCTTCGAGCGTAGTGACGTATTTCAGCCGGGAACGAGGCCTGCAGTGCGTGTGACGTCAGACAAGAGCCGTGTAATATGAAGTTGCCTATTTAAATGGCTCTGTGATTACGGTGTAGCGCACTCGATGACAACAATGTAGCTGCCACATTCCAAATGGAACTGACGATTTATTGAAGGACAAATATACACACAAGAAAGACTGATTTTTACAAGAATGTCCTCCAAACCAGATTTCCGAGGTTGTATTCACTTGCCGCACGGACACTGTGTATGTTTGGCTCCACATACGAGGGCTGTTCAATAAAGAATGGTCACAATTTTTTTCACAACATACCTTTACTCATACTAATAATTTAGATGGTACTTCAAAAAACAGTCTCCCCTGAATGCGCTGCACTGGTCCCAGCGTTTCTCCCAGTCTTCAAAGACATGCTGGAAACCATTTTTGAGACATCCTTCAAAATTGCCTCCGCAGCCTTCACCACTGCTTCTGATGATGGATAATGCCTCCCACGAAGGCGTTTCTTCATGTTAGGGGATAGAAAAAAAGTCACATGGGGCTAAATCCGGACTATAGGGAGGGTGAGGCATTCACTTCACCTTGATTTTTGCAAAATATTCAGCAACAACATTGGCAATATGCGGCCGCGCATTATCGTGGAGCAGCATCCAGCCTGCTTCATGGAAATGTGGTCTTTTGCGCCTGATGTGGACTTGCAATGTTTACAGGACATCCTTGCAGTATTGTCCAGTTGCTAATGTGTGTGCAGGTACAACATGCTGATAAATCATTCCATGAATATCAAAGAATGAGATGACCATAACTTTCCCAGCAGAAGCAACCACTTATGTTTCTTTTCTTTGGGGGGGGGGGGGGGTTGCTGACGGACATTTCAACACTGAGCTTTGCTGTTTCCTCTCAAGATCAAAATGATGTAACCAAGTTTCATCAGCAGTGATTACGTTTGAAAGAAACTCCGGATCTTCCTCTAACATCAACTTTAACTGCATGTTACCTCCATTGCAGCGGTATGCGATACTGAACATGTCTGAATTTGCCTGGTTCTCACAGACGGGAACCAGGAGTACCAACAATGAAACTACTACGGCGTGTTTGTTTCACATTAACTTAACGGAATTGAATTGAATTTGAATTTTAGTGCGAATTATTATGACCGTAACAAAAATATGAAAATTCTTTATTGAACAGCCCTCGTATGTTTGCGAATAATTTTCTTTTTCTGCTATGAAATTAGCTAAGGCAAAACCCCGTAATACCTTTTTGTATTACAATCTAACATACAGCCTTCGATTACAAATTTCCCAGTCATTACGTCCTGACATTGATAAACTAGTTACACAAAAACGAAACAAAATGTCGGAAAATGTCCGTGTAATTTTGTTCTGAATGGGTCTCCTCCAATTTGCAGAGAAAATTACTTTATGTTTTATTTTATTTACTTTATAACAAAATGCCTGACCTTCAGATAAACTACGAGTTAAAATTTTATATATTTTCTCATAGCACAAAGCTAAAATCGAATTGTTTATAAACTACGACCAATTGTGTAGTTAAATTAATATTACAACGCCCAAGATATAAGTTGTACATATTATTAATACCCGATACGTATCCTGTCTGTTCTACGCGGTCGGAGCCCCAACACATCAATCAAACTGTTTCCTTCCTCTTGGGCAGCAGAAATCAGCGCGGTGACGTCACACGCTAACCTGCCTTTCGTTCAGGGGCATATTTGGCGGTTAGAGTTGACGAACCTGACGTCACGCCGACACTACCTGACCTCCCCTGTGCTAGACATTGCCATCATTTACTTAGAATGTGTCGGTATTAACGGTGAGTAACATGACGTAATATGCACCTATTGTTACACAAAAGCCCTTTTGCAGTTAGTCTCCACGAAATAATAATTCTGTAACAGAAGTGCTTTATGTCCTTAATATGCATAGTCCATTTGGGGAACGGCGCTACTGTTTCGTTGACGGCCGCACCGTGGCTCAGTGGTTAGACCGCTTGGCTCTCACCAAGGCGGCCCGGATTTGGTCCCAGGCGACCGCAAAGTGAGATTTGTGGTGGACAACACGTCCCTGGGGCGGGTTTTCTCCGGGACTTCCGGTTTCCCCCGCCATCTCATTCCACCGGTGCTCCATCTTCATCTCATGTATCATCAGTGTCACTGCCTGCACTGCCGTATGTAGTAAAAGCGGGCGTTAAACACTACACACACAAAACACGCACTGTTTCGTTGACATACGTAATGTGGCTAAGGCTTGCCATCCTGGAAGATTGAGGAGGAAGACAGCAGTGCAAATGTACGAGGCGTGTCCGTAAAATAAGGTCTCCAGTTTTATTTAATATAGAAAACATATTTATTGTCAATGAATGTTACTTTGATAGAAAGGCGGAACTTAGAGCTATTTCTCAACCTAATCACGAATGCGATCGATGCACTTTTGCATGCGCTGTAGCAGTTTTTGTATACCCTTGTCATAGCACTCTCCCGCCAAGTTGCGCAGGTAGCGCTCAACCTCGTTTTTCAAATCATCGTCGGTCTGGAAATGTGTTCCACCAAGGTGTGACTTCAACTCAAGAAACAGATGATGATCACTAGGTGCTAAGTCTGGACTGTAGGGGGGATGGATGAGGATGCCCCATCCGAACTGGGCCAGGAGATCAGCCGTTGTATGTGCAGTATGGGGGACGAGCGTTGTCGTGATGAAAAATCACTCCCTTCGTCGGCATTTCCCTCCTTCGATATTGAGTGGCATGTCGCAGTTTTTTTAAAGTCTCACAGTAGCAAGCGGCGTTTATTGTTGTGCCTGTATGCATAAACTCGCATAGCAATACACCTTTTCTGTCCCAGAACACAGTGGCCATCACTTTGTCGGCAGAAAATGTCTGTCTGAACTTTCGCGGCTTCGGCGAACTCGAATGCCGCCACTGACGAGAACGTTCTTTAGTTTCTGGTGTTGTGTAGTGCACCCAGGTTTCATTGCCAGTGACAATTGAATCCAGAAATTCCTCCCCCTGTTCTGCATAGCTCTCCAGGAATCGGTGGGCCGCTACAACACGTTGCCGTTTATGGTCTTCGGTGAGCATTTTGGGGACCCACCTCACACACACCTTGCGATAATGCAAATGTTCGGTCAAAGTCTTGTCAATCGTAGTCTTACTGATTTCAGGGATAAGTTCGCACAGCTCGCGAACTGTCACACGCCGATCTTTAATCATTTCTTGCTCCACTTTTGCAATTGTTTCGGCTGAAACCGAAGGCCGACCAGAACGCTGTTCGTCATGGACGTCTGTACGTCCGTCTTTGAGCTCTCTGACCCACTTTCGCACGTTTTTGACGTCCATACACTGTGGCCCATAGACTTCGCCTAACTGACGATGAATTCCAGTGGGCTAGTGCCCTTGGCATTCAAAAAACGGATCACTGCACGCAACTCGCACTTGGTGGTGGAAGTGATAGGAAGCTCCATCGCAAACGACTGCCCGGCCAAAACTAATGGTTGCAACGGATTCGTCGTGTTGGGGATTTGAAGGGGTGAAACCAAGCTACACGCCAGTGTTGCCGGATCTCGCGTAATAGCGTTCCTCACAGCCCCAGCGCCTTGGAGACCTTATTTTACGGACACGCTTCGTGCAATTATACACTGAAAGTAATACTAACCTGATGATTGATTCACAGAAGCAGTATCTTTGCAGTTTTCTTTATCCGAATGCACTTTCGATGCCGCACCCACCAAGTCAATAACTGTTTAGTTCCTCTTCTGATCGAACGCATTCGTATCATGGCCGACATATATACTTCAGATCAGCAGCTCTATAGGTCTTTGCCAGTGACACTCATTTATTAAAGTCAAACTATTCATCTATCTGAATAAAATAAATATAAAGTCTTGTTCAGGAACAATTTTATACCGAGCACTTACTTAAGCGGAATGTGATCAAAACAGGTATCCTCTTTGAGGCGGTCCGGCCCGGAGCGAACCACGTCGAGCTCTCCCTTGTGCTCAATGTCTCACAATTTAGGATTGGTGGCGTGCGGAGATTAAGGACAGGGAGATTGGAACCGTCTCGAGGCGACTTGTGATGTAGCTCTCGGATGAGTACTCTCATCTGAGTTTCAGGAAGTGGGCGCGTCCTGACTCGTTGTGGGTTGAATGAAGAAGACACCTCGAATTTAGTAGATGAAAGTTCACTGTTGTCCCTTAGACTCCTTTGCTCGCCACCGTAAAGTAGCCGTCCGCGTGATTGCTGTGTTCAGCGTCACTGTATCCCGCGTCAGTACTGTGATGTGATGTGTAGAAACAATAGCACTGCGTAGGTGAACTATATATATCGCATTCCCCATATACTAATATTTGCACTAATCCTCACTGGAACGAGTGTTAAATACTGTACTCTGTCTTGGTGCATGGCGTGGAAGCGTATTTGTTAGACGACGCCCAATACACGTCCGTCTCACGTAGATCACATGACCGAAGTGGTCTTACAAGAAAAACCTACTTTCATCCATTACTTTGAATTTCCCCCACTCTAGTTATTTTTGGGGGGTTTGAAATATTACGTGAACTAATATTAATTTTCCATTGGCTGGTACCTATCCACACTTACCATCAGTGTTAAAATTTTCCAGTTTTGGAACTAAATAAGAGTCGCTTTCTCTAACGGCCTGCTTACTAAAATTTATGCGTAAGCTTGCGTTCAGAGTGTTGGTCAGAATTTCAAAGCCTTTTGTCAGAGCACGCATGGGGTTGTAACAATGGGTTGGTTTGCAACTAGCTGGCACCAAGTTTGCCTTTGGGGCAAGACAGACAATAGAGTAGAGTTGTTTGTTTATAGGGATTGCAAAGGGAATTTACTGACTGTCGCAAAGTGGCCTTGTCACTGTGCCCGTCTTTCGAATATATGCTCACGTTATGACATATTTCTATTCTGGTATGCGTCATTTGTTTATATTTATTCGTTTGTTTATGTTAGTGTCTTTCTGATATCAAGGTATATGTCATTTCAGTGTTCCTAACTGGCAGGGACTGCGTCATCTTCCATCTTCTCTTTTGTCTGAGGTCTTCACATGGAGTTTTCTATATAGTAAACATTGTGGTTGCATAAGTGCCGAGCATCAAGGACGCGGAAATAATCACGTAATATCTGAAACCAATTTTAATAGGCATTCCAAGGGATTCAGTAACCTAAGATGTAAAGCTTGAGCAATTGACTGCATTCACTAAGTCATACTGCAAATGAAGGACTTGAAACAGTTTTCCATTTTAAGTTATGTATCTAAAGGTACGTAATATATTACGTTTTATAACAACCGGTTTGATCATTCTTGAGGTAAAGGTTTAACAAACGGACGTACACGCTTCCGAGAAATGTCTCGGCAACAACATTAGACCGAGCGCTCTGGAACCTCTGTCTCTTTCTGTCCTACCCACGCGCCCGGCTCCGGCTTGTCGCAACAGTTCAATAATGCCTCACGGTGACGCTATTATGCTTCTGTTGTGGTAAAACTATGGCAATGGTAGTGGTAAAACTTATGGTTAATGATATTTTTGAGAATCCTAGCAATTTACAAATAAATAATACTTAAAATTAACTTTGAATTGACAGAAAACACTTTTTCAAATATATATATATATATATATATATATATATATATATATATATATATATATATATATATATATATAGTTGTATAAAATCAATGTTGTATGTGCAGTAGTTTGGCTAAAACTTAGTGAAGGATTTAGGAAGCTGTTTGATAGCAAGATCAACCAAATTTGAAACTTTTTGATAAATTGTTTTCAAACTCTTGCAAACAAAATTCTGGCTGTAGCATTTCCTGAGATGTTGTAACTCTTTTAGTACTTTGAAACAATCTGTTCATATTTATGATGTGGGCTCTTGAGAGCTAGAACACTACCACCTATCAGTGTAAAGTGGCACAAGTTTTTTTTGTTGAAAACTGTTAATGTGGAAAACTGCATACAAGTAACTGTGCCCAGTGGATAAAGCAGTGAAACTGGTTTTAAAACAAGGCTCTCTATTTGTAATATCAAAAGGTTGGATAGTGCCTGAATAGCTTCTAAATATAAAGGTAGCATTAAATATAACGATTTTTTGAAGAAAATGTTTTTGCACATTTAGCTTAAAAATTCATTATTAAAAATGCATAAAAAATAGTGTGATTTATATGTTCTTAAGCAAAACACCATTGGCATTTATGTTTTACCAGTCAAAATATTCTAACAGCTTTTCATAAAATGTGCCTAATGCAGAAACATTTTAAGAACCACTCGTCATTTTTCATATGAAATGCACTGCATGTAAACACAGATTGAGGGACTGTTCAATGTTATGAAAGCCAGAAATGCAGTTATAAACGTGCCTTTAGAAGGATAAAAGCCTGGTCCTTTCAGGGTTTGCATTCTGTCGCTACAGGAATTCACAAAAATAGTTTTACAGTATCATATTTTGTGAGCTGACATAATCAGCTCAAGCACAGCGGCTGTACTTCCAAAGCTGATCACAAGGTTTTGCACTTAAAAGCTAGGCAGCTGATCCACCTCTTGGTTCATTATTCCATAGTTTCCAAAAACTTCTTTTTTACCACTTTCGTGTGAAATAACATGTGAGATTATACCAAAACCTGGTAAAATAAGAGCATGCACAGAGACAGATGGTCGAAGTGATTTTAATAGATGCTCTACAGCAGCAAACAAGCCCCCCCTCCAATAAGAAAAGAAGACTTCTGTTAGGCCAAAAGTTTTTAACATTTAGAAAGTTGCATGCTTTTGAATATGCTTTTGCTTTCATTTTAAGTTATTCGGTTGGTTCTATCACAGAATTCTACAAATTTCAAATTTTTAACTGTTTTAAGGAACTCACTTAAAACTGCCTGATTTATAGTAATTTAGCCATGCTGCTTGTGAACCTGTCATATTATTTTTCCATCAGCCTAATTCGTAATGACACCCTTTCCTATAAGCGGTGTCGTTAGTATTCACACATGGTTCTCCGGACTACGGAGTCGAAATTACAATTCTAATGGCTTAGTGAAGGATATTCCATGGGTTTTTACATTAGTTCAATAACTTGTCACACAACCCCTTCCTCGTTTACGCGGGAACTGTAATGGATACAACTTATGTACCTACATCAACCCAAGGGCAAGACTACGCAAAACCAAAGTCGATCTGACAACGATCTAACACGCCATCTCCCAGCTGTCCAGGTTGGTACCGGAGCGCATTAAGCTGTTTCACAACTCCGTCTGGGCACCACAACCATAGGTAACAAACGTCCCATAAGTTTCAGAAACCAGCACTGTGACGAGTCCAACCCAATATGAAAAACTGGCTAACGATAGGGGGACTCAGATGCTCAGCACGGACATCAGGATCGCAACCCCCAACATATCGCACACACAGACACACACAAACACATTTTCGGGCTTATAACATTACTATTTTTGCTTTGAGGCAACTCGTTATACAAAGATAATTTACTGCCACAGGTGGTCGTGGTCGTTAAAGTCAAAGACTTGTAGAAGAGAGATCTAAGATTCCAATTTCGCTAGGACCATCCTTTCTAAGTGAGCTTATTTTCTTCAGATTTTTCTTAGTAACATTTGCTAAAATTCATCATAGATACCCTAAAAGTAGGCCGATAACTT
>CM060950.1:19334228-19394228 GCA_030765055.1 Mantis religiosa | reverse complement strand
CGAAACCTCAGGACCGAGCTGTGAAAAACAAAAGTGTAAAGTTAGACAATGGTTCCTTTTAATATATCAAAATGCCAAGTTATGGTCTTCTCTAAGCTTAAAAAGAATATTGTTCTTTACAATAGAATAGACGGAGTTAATTTAAAATATTTAGAAACAGCAACTGATTTAGGAGTTATTTTTAATAAGTATCTATCTTTTAATAAACACATTAATACAGTCTCAGTATTGAAACAATATCTTGGGATGATATTTGGGAGGATTATGATGTGATCATCTCCGTCTTGAAGCAGGATTATTTGGGATGAAGGTGGATGCTGATTAATTTCTCAACTTTGGTGACGATCTTAAAGAGATCTAGAAGTTTCTCCAGCAACTCTGGATATTAGGCGCATCTGTAATTGTTGAGAGATGAGATCTTTTTCTTTTTCAGGTTCACCGTAACGGGGTTGATAAAGATAGTATTACTATCTTTAAAGAATAAATAATACTTTTCTTGTTCAAAAATGGAAATTTAATTCCTCATAAGAAATTTTAAACTCTTTCAAACAATTACAGATATTATAATGAAGTATTTTTACAACCAGCGGTAGATTCCACGATGAACTACAAGGGCTGTTCAATAAAAATGGTCATAATTTTTTTACTGTCATAATTTTTCACACTAAAATTCAATATTATTACGTTCTGTTAGCTTAATGTGAAACAAACACGCCGTAGTAGTTTCATTGTTGGTACTCCTGGTTCGCACCTGTGAGAACCAGACAAGTTCAGACATGTTCAGTATCGCCTACCGCTGCAATGGAGGGAACATGCAGTTAAAGTTGATGTTAGAGGAAGAACCGGAGTGTCTTTCAAACGTAATCACTGCTGATGTAACTTGGCTACATCATTTTGATGCTGAGAGCAAACAGCATAGCTCAGAGTGGGAATCTCCTTCATCACCAACCCCCAAAAAAGCAAAAGTGGTTGCCTCTGCTGAGAAAGTTATGGTCATCGCATTCTTTGATATTCATGGAATGGTTTATCAGCATGTTGTACCTGCACACACATCAGTAACTGGACAATACTACAGGGATGTCCTGAAAACATTGCAAGTCCATATCAGGCACAAAAGACCACATTTACGTGAAGCAGGCTGGATGCTGCACCACGATAATGCGTAGCCACATATTGCCAATGTTGTTGCTGAATATCTTGCAAAAATAAACGTGAAGTGCATCCCTCGCCCTCCCTATAGTCCGGATTTAGCCCCATGTGACCTTTTTCTATTCCCTAGCTTGAAGGAACGCCTTCATGGGAGGCATCATCAATCATCAGAAGCAGTGGTGAAGGCTGCGGAGGCGATTTTGAAGGATGTCTCAAAAATGGTTTCCAGCATATCTTTGAAGACTGGCACAAACACTGGGAAAAGTGCATCGCATTCAGGGGAGACTATTTTGAGTAGGACCATTAAAGTTATGAGGATGAGTAAAGGTAGTTTATAAAAAAAAAATTGTAATCATTCTTTATTGAACAGCCCTCGCTACTTATGCATCTTTGATGCTTACACAAAACTGTTGCTGCACACACTCGGATAGACAAATACACGTCTTACCTCTAAAACTTTCATAGGCAGAAGAACAAATATTTTTAAAACATTCAACACCTCACCATGATCCGTCGCCATGGTTACACCATTACCTACTTTACATCACTTCTTTATTTTATTAAAAACACTAATATCTTTGACTAATCCTAACAACATGAGGTATAAAAATAACTGCTACAGTGTAGCATATAAAAATATGGGATTCCTTATTCGTAACTCAACCAACTTAAAGGATATTAGACTTTTTGTTTCATTATATAATTCATTTCTAAGATCGAGACTCGAATATGCTTCATTAGTATGGAGTCCTTATACAACCAAATTTATTAAACTTATCGAAGTTATTCAAAACAAATTTCTAAGGTATATGTTTTTCAAAACTTTTCATTTCTTTCCTAACTTCACATCATGTAATTCAATGCTTCATTTATTCGACTTTAGAAGTCTATCACATAGGAGAAACTGTCAGTTATTGCTTTTTATTTACAAATTACTTCATAATATGATTGAGGACCCTAACCTAAGAAAATACGTTTTTACGTTCCAAATATTTGCATCTAATAAATTTCGTAATATTTTTCTTCCTCAGAAGGTTAATACTGATTCTTATAAATATTCACCTAGGCATAAAATGCAGCCATTATCCAATAAGTTACATCCCTTAAACATTTGTATATTTAATAAAAAATCAGAAACTTTGCTTTATCCTGTGATTATTTACTACCAAAATTAGAATAGTTGAGTTACTGTACTTGTAAACCAATGTTACCAACTTGTTTGTGTTTGTTTTTGTTTTATTATCATTTATTCTGTAATTAATTTTGTGTTTTTTATATATTTTGTTCATATTGTAGCCTGAACATTGTAATAGGGGAAACCTGGAATGTTCTGAATGAATGAACGAACGAACGAACGGACGAACCGACGAACGAATGAACGAACGAAGTTAGGAAAGGAACGAACGAAGGAACGAACGAACGAACGAAGGAACGAAAGGACGAACGAATGAATGAATGAATAAATATTTAAATAAATAAATACATAAACAAATAAATAGTCATACCTTACTTTCACAAAAAGTCAACAGACATGATGAATTAGTTCAGCAGAAGTAGAATGCCTACACGAGACAAAAATAGTTCAAATCAATATTTGCACTTTAATTTGGCATATAAACATATAGATCCCAGCATTCTAACAGCTGTGTGTAGTTTCTTCTTCTACTTCTTCTTGTTCTTCTTCCTTGTATGTTTAACGGTCGTTATTTCCATGTAAGGTACCACAGGCAGTGGGCACTGGTGATACATGCAATGAAATTATATTTGGGGAAGTAACTTCGAGAAGGGGATGCTCCAACCCTAAGTTTGGCGTACATGAACATCACCCCGGGATTTGCCGCTTATGACAACTGTGGAAAATCTGCAGCAAACCTCAATCAAGGAGGTCAGTCCTTGAACTGCAAAACACCCGTTGTTTCATAGTTAAAGACAATCTGTGGGAATGATAAAGTATTTCTAGAAAGCTATATTGATAAAAATAAGAAAAATTTTCCCAGTTTTCTAGTGCTTTGCAAGTTGATTAACTCTGGTTTGTTCTGATAGTTTACTAATCGTCATTTAAAGATTTTATGTTCACCCAAAAATAAAGTTGATGTCTAGAGAACACTTTCGTGCTATGAGATTTACGATTTTAAATCTCACTAGCAACTAGTGAGAAGAGGAGAACGACCTGTAAATGCATTTAGTAAAGTCAACAATTTATAGCAAATTCAAAAAAGATCTTTTTCCTTAGTGATTAAATTTGTGATGGGCGCCCAAGAGCTACTGTACTGATGAAAATATTGCTGCTGTTCGAGCTAAGATTGAAGGTCATCAGGCATCTTAAGCATTTATTTGGGTGACATTAATCATTGGTATGAGTCAAATCCATCAACAGTTGTACTACTCGACAAAGCGTTGAGGCGTATTGACCTTCAGAGTCTAGCGCTGCGAATATCATTTCATCTGATTAGAAGACTGACATATTATTGCGTGTTTCAAATTGGAAGAGTTCTCGCCTGTAGCGAATCAGTTGTGTTAGAGCCTTCACCGCTGCCATCTCGTTATTCCCACCCTTTTTATATTTCCCTCTCTCTCGCACACTTGTGAGTGTTCTTGGCGCTAGACGTAAGGGAACGCAAACTGAAATGTCCAAAGTTTTATAATAATGCAGTTGTTGAAATCACAATTGCAACATGAATATTCGTATATTACGCAAATGATTTTTATATTTAGTTTCAAATTAATTATAATTTATAAATTACTTATTTTTCTGATCTAACGAAAATACCAGCTGTGCATCCGTATAGATGTGAATGTTACTTACGTTAAGAGATAATTCGTCATTGACATCGTCTTCATCGTCTGAGTACTGCAAATTTATGATGATAGGTTCCAAAATCTGGTTAAGTGCTATTTCTTTCCAAAAGTCGCCTCCTTGTAGTTTATTTGATGTCTCACGCAGTTTTGCCAGTCTTGTTGTGTTCCTTGTTACTTTCTTCGTGAATAAGTCGTTCAACGTCAGTCAGTTTAAAAATATTATTTCTGTTTGCAACATAATTTGAGCACATATTAACTCAATTGGATTGTTCTAGCAGTAGTAAGGGGGAAGGTGGATCGTGTGTCGTTGATCCAGCTGATACACTTTTTTCATGGGACAGTAACTGAAAAATACTGCTCTGAACTCTCTAGAGTAAAGAGATTACGAACCATTCATAAAAACAGATATAATGTGGCCAGACACGTTCTGCCAGACCAGCAGGAAGTGTACTGTTTCCTCTCATCGAATTTAACAAACACCGTGGCTTATACAAAGTACATATTTCTTTTACCACGTCATGTCAAATGTTTACGTTTCAGTTCTGAGTAATTTCAAATATACGTTCACGCATACTTGCCAATCAATAATGATGTTCATTACAGTGCTTACGTCGCAATGCATTGTTATAATATAATGGTATCTACTTATGTATATTTATTAGGAAAACTATTTGAGCTAAATATATGGGTTTCTGCGGTTATGTTTAATACACTACTCTCTTCATCCTCATGGATCAGTTTTTGTAAAATCTGAATTTTTGTCTTAGTCCGAATAGTATTTATTAGAGATTTATCAGTTTGACGATCGTCATACACCACTTAGGGGGAATGCAATACGACAACACTGCAGGACTCCAATTGATTGCTCACCTAGTAGTGGTCAAGGACAAACATAATCTCATTTGAAACACATAATAGGAAGTTGGCGTGCAGTACGTGATGAAACACAAATGGAGCACTTGCAAGCTGCGTATCTGGTAAGTAGTATTAGTCCCGGATTAAGCAATTGGATTAACGATAATCCTGCCGCTAGGTGGCGCTAGTGTCGCGTTAATCCGTCTTAATCTGTGGATTAAGAAGGATTAAGGATGTTGGCGGTAAATTTGAAAATTGAGCGCCAAGAGCGGAGGGATTATGATTAAACCAGTTGCTTAATCCGGGACGGTTTATCGGTGAGGATAAGGATTTTAAAACGAATGAAGGTCACGTGACTTGTAGAAAGGAGCAGCGATGTGTTGTTGTTGGTATGTGGGAAGCGAAAGAAGGAAAGGGTATTTTTTAAGGAATGCGTAAACATGAAATGGGAAGTGACGTTGTGAGATTTGATTGGAGAAAAGAAAGAATGAGATGTGGTTGGTTAATGGGAGAAGATAAGGATTTTTAAAAAAAGTCACGTGACTTTGGGAAGGTGAGCAGCGATGTGTTGTTGTCGGGAGTTGGGAAGGAAATAAGGAAGGGATGTTTAAGGAATGGACAAACATGGAATGCGGTAGTGACGTGTGTTGATTTGATTGGAGAAAATAAGACGAGATGGGATTGGTTGGTAGGTTTGAAGAAAGATGTGGATTGGAGGAAATAAAGAGCGTTGCGATTGGATGAAGGATGGGGAACGAATGTGAGAGAGAGGTGGGGAAAAGGAATAAATGAGGAACATGTTGGTTGAAAAATAAAGAAATTGCAAGAATGATTGCGATAACGATAGTGTTGTTGACGGTGGGTTTAGCTGTCGGGGAGAAGAGCTGCGTTAGTTTTGGGAGGTGTGGGTTTGAGTTGAATGACGAAACGGGTCATTTAGAAAATGTGACAAGGTGCGAAAAGGACAATGAATTGATGCCAAATTGCACGTGTGTTGACCGGAAGGTAAGTGTGTGTAGGTTTGGTTCTGACTTTATAAATTTGGGGACGTTGAAGAACGTTTACAATAGTTTAAAACCGATAACGAGATGTCAGAGGGGGAGGAGATGTGCGGGAATGATGTATGGTAGCGTGAGGATGGGTCAGCTTGAATGTCCGGAAGGATATGTGGCAAATGAAAGTTGTGGGTGTGAGAAAGGAAAGAAGAAAGCGGAAGATGGGTGCAAATTTTATAAAAAAAGCCGGTGAGAATGTACGCTGAGGACAACAGTTCGATTCTTGTGGAGATGGTGGATTGTAGTTTGTTGATGGATACGGTAGATTTACCGGAGGGTTTACAACTGCAATGGAAGTTGGCCCCGGAGGAAAGTGAGCTTGTGATAGCGTATAGCGTGGTAAATGAGATGAATTCCTACTTCTCCGAAAATTATGGATACATATTTGGGGAATGTGGTAATGGCGAATGGCAGTTAAATTTAGGAGGAGAGAGGAAGGTAAGAGGGAGGGTGAAGAGAGCGTCTAGGTGGAGTGCGGAGGGGAATTTGAAATTAAATTCCCAATGTCAAGGAAATGGAGGGGCGGCACTGGGAAGGGTGTCAGTGAATAGTATAAGAAAAGCTGCTTCGGAGAGGTATAAGAAGGAAATAAATGGAATAAAGCAGAAGATGAGCAACGAATGTGATAACAAGATAAGGGAGAAAAGAAGGGAGGTAGACGCCGCGAAGAAGGAAAAGCAAGAATGCGAAGAAAGATCATTGCGAATACAGGACATGATGGAAAGAATGAAACAAGAATTGGAAGAGAAAAAGCAAAATGTGACGAAGCAGTAGGAATTGGTAAATAGAATAAAAGGAAATGTGGCAAAACTGAACAGCGACTTTTAAGCGTTAAGGCAGATGATAGAAAATTTGGAAAGCGCATGTACGCGCGGAGTTGATAAATTTCCAAATTATGAAGGAAATTATGACGAAAGTGCAATTGCAGAGGAGGAAGAGGGAGGGGAAATTGAGGGAGGTGAGTAAGAGGCGTTGGAATTTGAGACGAAGTAAACAAAAAGGTTAGCTGAAAATTAAGAAATTTAAATATACAACAATAATACAGCATTTTATTGGTAATTATTTTTGTGATTGAAGAAGGATTTGAATACCACTATTAGAAATTTGACTTTTGAACTTTTATAACCTTTTTTGTTTTGTTTGTGACAAGTATGAAAATTGAAGGAAAAAAGGAAAGGATCCCTGCCTAGGTACAATGAAAAAATGGATAAATGTAATACTTTAAGACATGATTTATAAATATATATATTGAAGTTTTGGCTGGATGAAGCAAAATAATAGTAATAAATACAATAAAGAGATAGGCGTAAATGTGCATATATATAATAGTGATAAGCGGTGAGAACATATAAAAAATTACTAAAAGCACTTGTGTTACATTTGCATATATATAAACAAGAACACCAAACCAATGAGAAAATAATTAATAATTTATATGGGTAAAGTTTTGGAATGCCCCACAACGTGGGCAATGAAAACATGAGCATCTTGCATCGTCAAAGCACTGACAACAGCCACGACGATGAGAATTATTGACGCAATGCGAGCACGTGCACGATGATTTTAAAACGTGAGCATATGGGTCAGGAAAGCTATACAAAACAAATATGCGCTTTGCCAAACACTGCAAACATGCTGGTGAATAGTCCTTTGTTTGGTTTTTACAGACATAAGGTTGCCATTGACAGACCAAAAAATGTTTACGATGGTAGTCAGGTTTTAAACAATGCCAACAATAGCGATAGGTGCAATAATTTGAACAAAATCTTGTGCAGAAATGGAACCGTTGAGATTCACTTTCAAATGCACCACAGAAGTTACACTTGTCCATGATGGATGCTACAGAGGAAATAAGTAGTTAAGTTTTATATGATAAAAGTTATATGAAATACTTATAAAAGCAGATAATTATCGGCTGCAACGTTGGCAGTTATATAACAAATGAAATTGACTGATGACGTGATTTAATGGATTTGGAAGATTGTTTAACACACATGCTCGCACAGCTTGACATTGCAGACATCGAGGGGAGAATGAATTCCTTTGAGGAGGGAATGCCAGCCACACAGTGAAATGTTTTTAACGCATAGCACATAGTGTTTTTCTGAATATCTAAAATGTCCGCATTTTGCATAAATGCAATGAGGCATGGCAATAGCTGCTTGTTTTTGTAACACAAGGAACTTTTTAAATGAAATTCTGCATATATATAAGCGGAAAAACAACTAGAAAAAATTGAGAAAAAATAGCGAAAAATTAAGCTAATCAAACACTGTGACTAATTATACAAGTATAATAAAAATGATAATAATAATAATAATAATTAATAATAAACTAAAAACCCTGGTAAAAAAATATGCACTGAACACTAATCACCACTAATCACCACACTATCTGCGTCGCTGGACGCGGAACTCCGGTATATGCACTAGAAAGTTTTATTATGTATGCACTAAAAATTACACAGCTGCTGCAGAATTTAATTTATGATCTGCGTGGCTTCTTGCGTATAATATGTGGCGTTACTGCTGCATTTCTTTTCCTTGCTAACGCAGCCCGCCGCTGCCGTTCCTCTCTGGAAATGGACTCCAAATGTGGTATAGCCAAGTCGCTTATGTTTTCGTCGAGATCTTGCAGCTGCGGTATATTTGCAAGCTGCGCGTCGTAAGCATCGTCGGCGCACCCGCCAGCCGCACACCAACCGCTGCTATGATGCAGGAGAATGTTCCCGGGAAACCAACTCGGAAACAGATTGCGTCTTGTTGTAGGATGGCAAAATGCAGCAGGAGAGCAGGGGAGGACGTTTACTATTCCTGCAGGGGAAATATTACTGCTTTGGTGGTTGAGAAGAGAAGGGCTAGGGAGCTGTTTCTGAGGGGAAATTAGAGAGAATTGCTACAAAGGATCGGCAGAAGATCAAGAAGAGGATAAAGTGTATATGGGCGGCGGAGGAAAAGAAGGGGAATGAGGCGAGTAAAGCTACACTTGGATGGAATCTAGAGATACCGGCTGGGATGTACCAGGCAGAGAGGAAGCTGGTGAATATGAAGCAATAGGCGTAGAAGTTATGCCTGGGTGGGGATGGAAAGAAATGGAAAGATTTGAAGGCGAATAAGATGGCGAGGGCTGCTGCGGAAACCACGGGAAAGGCGATGTAGCTCCTGCACATACAGTGTTGAAAGTATGGCTTGAAAAATTACCACTGTCAGGGGTGGTTGAAGATGGTGCGGAGACGAACGAGTTGGGCAGCGAAGCGGCCCTCCAACTGTCCTAGCTTGCTGGCTCCTGGATCCAGGATAAGTTCGGCTGGAGCTGATGAGCAGGGGAAACCACCAGCACGGAAGCCGAAGAATTGCTGCAACCGCCGATGGAGTTTTGAGGCGTATTGGCTATCAGCTGGACCGATGACGATGACGACGACGAAGAGCAATCCCTCCAGTTGGCAACTTGCTGCAAGGGCAGCTGTGGAAAAAAGGCGTCCTGAAATGCAGGTAAAGGTGCCTGCTCTATCGGTGCAAGATGATTGCCTTCGAATTGGTTGAATCCGCCAAGAATATTGGCCGCGTCTTGAGGATGATGATCGAGCTGTTGGGCGTTGAATAGAGTCTGCTGCTCTCTGGTCAAGAGCTCTCTATACACTCTGCCAGTGCACGGCGAAAAAAAAGCTTCGCTGGAGACGCGGAACGATGCCATGATGTTTATGTCGTTCAATGAGGCAGCACAATAAGACTGAGAATGAAGCTAGAGATGCAAAGTTGCCAGTTTAAAAGGACAAGTAATCAGCACAGGATTTCCGGCAAGCAATATGGCCGATATCATTAAAGGTCTGGAGAAAGCACGTGGGAGAATTAAAAGGACGGGTGAACGGAAACTGATTAGCACGAAAATCTTTAATTGTGGTTCTGCGTTGGACGATTGCGAATGTAACACCATATCGAAACCGGATGAACAGGCGCCCGAGTGGCGAGACCGGAAAGCTGTGGCGAGAGGCAGCAGATTGCTACTCGGGAAGTTGCGGTGCGATAACCCGCCGGACTTGCTAATGAGGCATTTAACTAGTGCGCAAGCGGAAACTGCGGTTGCGATAAGGTGGCCTTTAAAAGAGCGAGGCGATAAGCGGCTCGCCGAAGTGACAACTGGACGTTGACAGTGATGTTTTGTTGAAACTATGCGATTATTTTAACATCGTAACATAAAATCCTACTTATACGCATTTTTGTTAAAAGAGCAGCTTTTTGTTTAACGATAAACGAGCAGGACCTTAGACCGTAGGAAAAATATATTTCCGAGTTGATTTCCGAAAACTTTCATATAGAATAAAAAGAGGAAGCGAATGAAAAACAAAACACTTTGAAAGGAATTTGAAAAAATAAAGTGCGTGTGTTTGTGAGTGGTTGTGCGCGCGCGAAGCAGCAACATGGAGAATCAACCGGGGGTAAGTCAAGACTCAACCTCTCAGCCTACCTTTGAAATATTAGGACATAGGCAGAGATCGATGAAAAGACTATTTTCCGGCTTTACCGAAACAGAAATTTCAGTGAACGCAACCCCCAGAGATGCAAACCCCGAGCAATGGGTGGCGCAATTTATTTAACGATATTCTAAATTTTGCCAAGGAGAACCTTCTAGACCGCGAACCCGGTTACTTAGGAATATCGCTGTCGGACCAGAAGGAGACCTCTAAAGAGTTTAACATGAGCGTGAGGCGTGCAGACCAAGTAAACGCAGATGCCGTTATTCAAAGCATCGAAAAGGTCATGCAAAGCAACAATCAGTTCTTGCTAAACGGTCCTCTGAAAGTTACCTTTGTGTGGACCAAAGAGGTCGCGGGTTCGTGTCACAAACCCTGCGATGCTTGCAGCCTTAACAAAGGCATTGTGGAAATTAGAAACAATGACCGCCTGTGCTTAGCAAGAGCCATTGTTGTCGCCAAAGCCAAAGTGGATCGTGACGTCAATTACACGACGGTGAGACGCTCAGAGTTCCTCCAAAAACAAAAAGCCGAAGCTCTGTGCCAGTGCGTGGGGAAAGGCAACGTCAGCTGTACCATAGATGACGTCAGATGTTTTGATACGGAGTTAAAGGGCTACGCTGTGACGGTGTTTGGCGATCATACGGGTAAGCACGTGCTGTACGAGTCCGATAAGCAATGCGATAAACACATAGACGTAATGTATCACGAGGGGCACTTTAACGCCATCGTCGACCTTCACATGTGTTTTAAATGTAAATATTATTGCCGCCAGTGTCGCCATCCCTCGGTACACAAAAGAGAATACTATCGGTGCGAAGCCAAGTGTAAATGCCACCAGCAATGCGATGCGCGATCCGATGCGTACATACACTGTCCTGCGTGCAACAGAGATTTTAAGGGACCTGCATGTTATTTGAACCACGCCAAGAAAGGCGCATTTTACCCTAAAGACCTCTCGGTGTGCGACGTCGAGAAGGCGTGCACGTCTTGCCATAAGCTGGTGAATTCCAGATACAGAAAAACCCCGCACGAGTGCGGAGAAAAGTTCTGCAAACATTGCAAGACGCATGTTAATTCTACACACATGTGCTTTATGCAACCATACGCCTGCAAAAACAAAAGAAATAGATACGTGTTTATGTTAATAGATTTCGAATGTACCCAAAACGAACCGTATTCCGGCAAGCAGAATGTCTACGAGCATGTGCCTAACTTGTGCGTGTTATATCAAGCCTGTCCGCTTTGCATCGACGAGCGCCGCAAGATGGCGTACTGTACCGAGTGCGGCGTCAAAGAATGGGTGTTCATGAGCGACCCGGTAAAGCAGTTCTTCGAACACATCACGCAGCCGAGGTTCGAAGCCTGGGACGTCATCGTGGTGGCTCATAACCTCAGAGCCTACGACGGTCAATTTTTATTAAAGTACGTTGTGGGACAATTAAAATGGACGCCGGAGCTTATCATGAATGGCTGCAAGATATACCGAATGAGATACGGTGACGTCACATTTATAGACTCGCTCAACTTCATACCCATGCCACTGTCTCGATTTTCCAAGACGTTCGAGTTGAAGGAATGCAAAGGCTACTTTCCTTACTTATTTAACACCAAGGAAAAAGAGCACTACGTCGGCCCCATTCCCGACAAAAAGTATTACTGCCCGGAGGGCATGTCGGTAGAGGCTCGAAAGGCCTTCAAAAGGTGGCACGATGAAAAGGCGGCCTCCGGCGACGTCTTCGACATGAAGGCGGAGATGGTGAAGTGTTGCAAGATGGACGTCTTTCTCCTGAGCCAAGGAGTTTTCAAATTCAGAAGGGAATTCCTAGACGAGAACGGCTTCGATCCCTTCAGGGAATGCGTCACCATCGCGCAGTCGTGCATGTGCGTGTACGGGAAGCGCTTCATACCGCCGAAGAAGATCGCCCTCCTGCCCGCGGGAGGGTATCGACTTGCGGACAGGCAGTCTCGCATAGCATGCATATGGCTGACTTGGCTGGAGCTGAAACACGATATCGTTATTCAGGACGCTTTGCGAGGACGCGAAGTTAAAATCGCGCGCCACAAGGTGGACGGGTACAGGGAGGAAGAAAAGGCCGCGTACTTCTTCCACGGGTGCTTCTACCACGGCTGTCCGCGCTGCTTTCACAACCGCCATGCCCCGATCTACAACACGGCCAACGAAACCATGGCCTCCAGGTTGGAGGGCACCGAGAAGGTCGCGGCCAAGATCAGGCAGGCCGGCTACTCCGCGGTGGAAATGTGGGAGTGCGAGTTCAACGCCGCGATGAAGGCGGACCGAGAGCTCGAGCGCCACGCAAGAGACTTCCCGGTTCCCGAACCCCTGAACCCTAGAGACGCCTTCTACTGAGGCCGCACCAACTGCACCAAGACGTACAGCGAGGCCAAGGGGGACAACAAGATATTCTATTAATATGTCTGCAGCCTGTACCCGTTCGTCAACAAGACAAAGCCCTACCCCGTCGGCCACCCGAAGATTCACGTGGATCGCTTTCCTCGCCTGGAAGACGTGCCCGGCGGGCTGGTCAAGGCGAAGGTTCTACCGCCCCAACATCTCTACCACCCGGTGCTGCCGGCGCGCATCAATGGAAAGCTCATGTTTCCCCTATGCCGCGCTTGTGCGGAGGCGGAAAACCAGGCAGAGTGCGACCACCGAGACGACGATCGAGGCCTGACGGGCACCTGGGTGGTGCACGAAATTAAAGTTGCCCTCGAAGACGGGTACCGCCTCCTCCAGGTCTACGAGATCTGGGAGTACGGCGTGGTGCAGTACGACCCGGCCACCGGAGCCAAGGGTCTGTTCGAGGACTACGTCGACCAGTTCCTCAAGATAAAGACGCAGGCCTCCGGCTGGCCATCGGGCTGCGACGCGCCTGCCGAGAGAGAGAGGTACCTCAGGGAGTTCTCGGAGCACGAAGGCGTCGACCAAGATCCCCAGGCCATCGCACCCAACCCCGGTCGGTGCGAGCTGGCCAAGCTGATGCTCAACAGCTTCTGGGGCAAGCTCGGGCAGAGGGACAACCTCCCCACCTGCGAGCTAGTGGACCGGTACGACCGTCTCCTGGAGCTGCTCAACGAATCGGACGTCGAAGTGCAGACCTACATGCCCGTCACCGACGACATCATGTACGTGGTGTGGAGGTTTTGCGAGCAGTGTCCCAAGGTCAACCCCACCTCCAATGCGGTCGTCTTGGCGTACTGGCACGACCCACGCACGCCTGGTGCTCTCCTCCTACCTCAAGTGCCTCGGAGAACGGGTGATCTACTTCGACACCGACTCCGTCGCCGCCAGAGCCACTCCGGGGGAATGGACGCCGTCCGTCGGACGCCTCCTGGAAGACATAACGGACGAGTTGGTGAAGTACGGATGGGGCTCGTACATTTCCATGCAGTAGCTCTTCGGCCCCGTCCGTACTTCTCCAACTCGTCCGTTATGTCTTCCAGGAGGCGTCCGACGGACGGCGTCCATTCCCCCGGAGTGGCTCTGGCGGCGACGGAGTCGGTGTCGAAGTAGATCACCCGTTCTCCGAGGCACTTGAGGTAGGAGGAGAGCACCAGGCGTGCGTGGGTCGTGCCAGTACGCCAAGACGACCGCATTGGAGGTGGGGTTGACCTTGGGACACTGCTCGCAAAACCTCCACACCACGTACATGATGTCGTCGGTGACGGGCATGTAGGTCTGCACTTCGACGTCCGATTCGTTGAGCAGCTCCAGGAGACGGTCGTACCGGTCCACTAGCTCGCAGGTGGGGAGGTTGTCCCTCTGCCCGAGCTTGCCCCAGAAGCTGTTGAGCATCAGCTTGGCCAGCTCGCACCGACCGGGGTTGGGTGCGATGGCCTGGGGATCTTGGTCGACGCCTTCGTGCTCCGAGAACTCCCTGAGGTACCTCTCTCTCTCGGCAGGCGCGTCACAGCCCGATGGCCAGCCGGAGGCCTGCGTCTTTATCTTGAGGAACTGGTCGACGTAGTCCTCGAACAGACCCTTGGCTCCGGTGGCCGGGTCGTACTGCACCACGCCGTACTCCCAGATCTCGTAGACCTGGAGGAGGCGGTACCCGTCTTCGAGGGCAACTTTAATTTCGTGCACCACCCAGGTGCCCGTCAGGCCTCGATCGTCGTCTCGGTGGTCGCACTCTGCCTGGTTTTCCGCCTCCGCACAAGCGCGGCATAGGGGAAACATGAGCTTTCCATTGATGCGCGCCGGCAGCACCGGGTGGTAGAGATGTTGGGGCGGTAGAACCTTCGCCTTGACCAGCCCGCCGGGCACGTCTTCCAGGCGAGGAAAGCGATCCACGTGAATCTTCGGGTGGCCGACGGGGTAGGGCTTTGTCTTGTTGACGAACGGGTACAGGCTGCAGACATATTAATAGAATATCTTGTTGTCCCCCTTGGCCTCGCTGTACGTCTTGGTGCAGTTGGTGCGGCCTCAGTAGAAGGCGTCTCTAGGGTTCAGGGGTTCGGGAACCGGGAAGTCTCTTGCGTGGCGCTCGAGCTCTCGGTCCGCCTTCATCGCGGCGTTGAACTCGCACTCCCACATTTCCACCGCGGAGTAGCCGGCCTGCCTGATCTTGGCCGCGACCTTCTCGGTGCCCTCCAACCTGGAGGCCATGGTTTCGTTGGCCGTGTTGTAGATCGGGGCATGGCGGTTGTGAAAGCAGCGCGGACAGCCGTGGTAGAAGCACCCGTGGAAGAAGTACGCGGCCTTTTCTTCCTCCCTGTACCCGTCCACCTTGTGGCGCGCGATTTTAACTTCGCGTCCTCGCAAAGCGTCCTGAATAACGATATCGTGTTTCAGCTCCAGCCAAGTCAGCCATATGCATGCTATGCGAGACTGCCTGTCCGCAAGTCGATACCCTCCCGCGGGCAGGAGGGCGATCTTCTTCGGCGGTATGAAGCGCTTCCCGTACACGCACATGCACGACTGCGCGATGGTGACGCATTCCCTGAAGGGATCGAAGCCGTTCTCGTCTAGGAATTCCCTTCTGAATTTGAAAACTCCTTGGCTCAGGAGAAAGACGTCCATCTTGCAACACTTCACCATCTCCGCCTTCATGTCGAAGACGTCGCCGGAGGCCGCCTTTTCATCGTGCCACCTTTTGAAGGCCTTTCGAGCCTCTACCGACATGCCCTCCGGGCAGTAATACTTTTTGTCGGGAATGGGGCCGACGTAGTGCTCTTTTTCCTTGGTGTTAAATAAGTAAGGAAAGTAGCCTTTGCATTCCTTCAACTCGAACGTCTTGGAAAATCGAGACAGTGGCATGGGTATGAAGTTGAGCGAGTCTATAAATGTGACGTCACCGTATCTCATTCGGTATATCTTGCAGCCATTCATGATAAGCTCCGGCGTCCATTTTAATTGTCCCACAACGTACTTTAATAAAAATTGACCGTCGTAGGCTCTGAGGTTATGAGCCACCACGATGACGTCCCAGGCTTCGAACCTCGGCTGCGTGATGTGTTCGAAGAACTGCTTTACCGGGTCGCTCATGAACACCCATTCTTTGACGCCGCACTCGGTACAGTACGCCATCTTGCGGCGCTCGTCGATGCAAAGCGGACAGGCTTGATATAACACGCACAAGTTAGGCACATGCTCGTAGACATTCTGCTTGCCGGAATACGGTTCGTTTTGGGTACATTCGAAATCTATTAACATAAACACGTATCTATTTCTTTTGTTTTTGCAGGCGTATGGTTGCATAAAGCACATGTGTGTAGAATTAACATGCGTCTTGCAATGTTTGCAGAACTTTTCTCCGCACTCGTGCGGGGTTTTTCTGTATCTGGAATTCACCAGCTTATGGCAAGACGTGCACGCCTTCTCGACGTCGCACACCGAGAGGTCTTTAGGGTAAAATGCGCCTTTCTTGGCGTGGTTCAAATAACATGCAGGTCCCTTAAAATCTCTGTTGCACGCAGGACAGTGTATGTACGCATCGGATCGCGCATCGCATTGCTGGTGGCATTTACACTTGGCTTCGCACCGATAGTATTCTCTTTTGTGTACCGAGGGATGGCGACACTGGCGGCAATAATATTTACATTTAAAACACATGTGAAGGTCGACGATGGCGTTAAAGTGCCCCTCGTGATACATTACGTCTATGTGTTTATCGCATTGCTTATCGGACTCGTACAGCACGTGCTTACCCGTATGATCGCCAAACACCGTCACAGCGTAGCCCTTTAACTCCGTATCAAAACATCTGACGTCATCTATGGTACAGCTGACGTTGCCTTTCCCCACGCACTGGCACAGAGCTTCGGCTTTTTGTTTTTGGAGGAACTCTGAGCGTCTCACCGTCGTGTAATTGACGTCACGATCCACTTTGGCTTTGGCGACAACAATGGCTCTTGCTAAGCACAGGCGGTCATTGTTTCTAATTTCCACAATGCCTTTGTTAAGGCTGCAAGCATCGCAGGGTTTGTGACACGAACCCGCGACCTCTTTGGTCCACACAAAGGTAACTTTCAGAGGACCGTTTAGCAAGAACTGATTGTTGCTTTGCATGACCTTTTCGATGCTTTGAATAACGGCATCTGCGTTTACTTGGTCTGCACGCCTCACGCTCATGTTAAACTCTTTAGAGGTCTCCTTCTGGTCCGACAGCGATATTCCTAAGTAACCGGGTTCGCGGTCTAGAAGGTTCTCCTTGGCAAAATTTAGAATATCGTTAAATAAATTGCGCCACCCATTGCTCGGGGTTTGCATCTCTGGGGGTTGCGTTCACTGAAATTTCTGTTTCGGTAAAGCCGGAAAATAGTCTTTTCATCGATCTCTGCCTATGTCCTAATATTTCAAAGGTAGGCTGAGAGGTTGAGTCTTGACTTACCCCCGGTTGATTCTCCATGTTGCTGCTTCGCGCGCGCACAACCACTCACAAACACACGCACTTTATTTTTTCAAATTCCTTTCAAAGTGTTTTGTTTTTCATTCGCTTCCTCTTTTTATTCTATATGAAAGTTTTCGGAAATCAACTCGGAAATATATTTTTCCTACGGTCTAAGGTCCTGCTCGTTTATCGTTAAACAAAAAGCTGCTCTTTTAACAAAAATGCGTATAAGTAGGATTTTATGTTACGATGTTAAAATAATCGCATAGTTTCAACAAAACATCACTGTCAACGTCCAGTTGTCACTTCGGCGAGCCGCTTATCGCCTCGCTCTTTTAAAGGCCACCTTATCGCAACCGCAGTTTCCGCTTGCGCACTAGTTAAATGCCTCATTAGCAAGTCCGGCGGGTTATCGCACCGCAACTTCCCGAGTAGCAATCTGCTGCCTCTCGCCACAGCTTTCCGGTCTCGCCACTCGGGCGCCTGTTCATCCGGTTTCGATATGGTGTTACATTCGCAATCGTCCAACGCAGAACCACAATTAAAGATTTTCGTGCTAATCAGTTTCCGTTCACCCGTCCTTTTAATTCTCCCACGTGCTTTCTCCAGACCTTTAATGATATCGGCCATATTGCTTGCCGGAAATCCTGTGCTGATTACTTGTCCTTTTAAACTGGCAACTTTGCATCTCTAGCTTCATTCTCAGTCTTATTGTGCTGCCTCATTGAACGACATAAACATCATGGCATCGTTCCGCGTCTCCAGCGAAGCTTTTTTTTCGCCGTGCACTGGCAGAGTGTATAGAGAGCTCTTGACCAGAGAGCAGCAGACTCTATTCAACGCCCAACAGCTCGATCATCATCCTCAAGACGCGGCCAATATTCTTGGCGGATTCAACCAATTCGAAGGCAATCATCTTGCACCGATAGAGCAGGCACCTTTACCTGCATTTCAGGACGCCTTTTTTCCACAGCTGCCCTTGCAGCAAGTTGCCAACTGGAGGGATTGCTCTTCGTCGTCGTCATCGTCATCGGTCCAGCTGATAGCCAATACGCCTCAAAACTCCATCGGCGGTTGCAGCAATTCTTCGGCTTCCGTGCTGGTGGTTTCCCCTGCTCATCAGCTCCAGCCGAACTTATCCTGGATCCAGGAGCCAGCAAGCTAGGACAGTTGGAGGGCCGCTTCGCTGCCCAACTCGTTCGTCTCCGCACCATCTTCAACCACCCCTGACAGTGGTAATTTTTCAAGCCATACTTTCAACACTGTATGTGCAGGAGCTACATCGCCTTTCCCGTGGTTTCCGCAGCAGCCCTCGCCATCTTATTCGCCTTCAAATCTTTCCATTTCTTTCCATCCCCACCCAGGCATAACTTCTACGCCTATTGCTTCATATTCACCAGCTTCCTCTCTGCCTGGTACATCCCAGCCGGTATCTCTAGATTCCATCCAAGTGTAGCTTTACTCGCCTCATTCCCCTTCTTTTCCTCCGCCGCCCATATACACTTTATCCTCTTCTTGATCTTCTGCCGATCCTTTGTAGCAATTCTCTCTAATTTCCCCTCAGAAACAGCTCCCTAGCCCTTCTCTTCTCAACCACCAAAGCAGTAATATTTCCCCTGCAGGAATAGTAAACGTCCTCCCCTGCTCTCCTGCTGCATTTTGCCATCCTACAACAAGACGCAATCTGTTTCCGAGTTGGTTTCCCGGGAACATTCTCCTGCATCATAGCAGCGGTTGGTGTGCGGCTGGCGGGTGCGCCGACGATGCTTACGACGCGCAGCTTGCAAATATACCGCAGCTGCAAGATCTCGACGAAAACATAAGCGACTTGGCTATACCACATTTGGAGTCCATTTCCAGAGAGGAACGGCAGCGGCGGGCTGCGTTAGCAAGGAAAAGAAATGCAGCAGTAACGCCACATATTATACGCAAGAAGCCACGCAGATCATAAATTAAATTCTGCAGCAGCTGTGTAATTTTTAGTGCATACATAATAAAACTTTCTAGTGCATATACCGGAGTTCCGCGTCCAGCGACGCAGATAGTGTGGTGATTAGTGGTGATTAGTGTTCAGTGCATATTTTTTTACCAGGGTTTTTAGTTTATTATTAATTATTATTATTATTATTATCATTTTTATTATACTTGTATAATTAGTCACAGTGTTTGATTAGCTTAATTTTTCGCTATTTTTTCTCAATTTTTTCTAGTTGTTTTTCCGCTTATATATATGCAGAATTTCATTTAAAAAGTTCCTTGTGTTACAAAAACAAGCAGCTATTGCCATGCCTCATTGCATTTATGCAAAATGCGGACATTTTAGATATTCAGAAAAACACTATGTGCTATGCGTTAAAAACATTTCACTGTGTGGCTGGCATTCCCTCCTCAAAGGAATTCATTCTCCCCTCGATGTCTGCAATGTCAAGCTGTGCGAGCATGTGTGTTAAACAATCTTCCAAATCCATTAAATCACGTCATCAGTCAATTTCATTTGTTATATAACTGCCAACGTTGCAGCCGATAATTATCTGCTTTTATAAGTATTTCATATAACTTTTATCATATAAAACTTAACTACTTATTTCCTCTGTAGCATCCATCATGGACAAGTGTAACTTCTGTGGTGCATTTGAAAGTGAATCTCAACGGTTCCATTTCTGCACAAGATTTTGTTCAAATTATTGCACCTATCGCTATTGTTGGCATTGTTTAAAACCTGACTACCATCGTAAACATTTTTTGGTCTGTCAATGGCAACCTTATGTCTGTAAAAACCAAACAAAGGACTATTCACCAGCATGTTTGCAGTGTTTGGCAAAGCGCATATTTGTTTTGTATAGCTTTCCTGACCCATATGCTCACGTTTTAAAATCATCGTGCACGTGCTCGCATTGCGTCAATAATTCTCATCGTCGTGGCTGTTGTCAGTGCTTTGACGATGCAAGATGCTCATGTTTTCATTGCCCACGTTGTGGGGCATTCCAAAACTTTACCCATATAAATTATTAATTATTTTCTCATTGGTTTGGTGTTCTTGTTTATATATATGCAAATGTAACACAAGTGCTTTTAGTAATTTTTTATATGTTCTCACCGCTTATCACTATTATATATATGCACATTTACGCCTATCTCTTTATTGTATTTATTACTATTATTTTGCTTCATCCAGCCAAAACTTCAATATATATATTTATAAATCATGTCTTAAAGTATTACATTTATCCATTTTTTCATTGTACCTAGGCAGGGATCCTTTCCTTTTTTCCTTCAATTTTCATACTTGTCACAAACAAAACAAAAAAGGTTATAAAAGTTCAAAAGTCAAATTTCTAATAGTGGTATTCAAATCCTTCTTCAATCACAAAAATAATTACCAATAAAATGCTGTATTATTGTTGTATATTTAAATTTCTTAATTTTCAGCTAACCTTTTTGTTTACTTCGTCTCAAATTCCAACGCCTCTTACTCACCTCCCTCAATTTCCCCTCCCTCTTCCTCCTCTGCAATTGCACTTTCGTCATAATTTCCTTCATAATTTGGAAATTTATCAACTCCGCGCGTACATGCGCTTTCCAAATTTTCTATCATCTGCCTTAACGCTTAAAAGTCGCTGTTCAGTTTTGCCACATTTCCTTTTATTCTATTTACCAATTCCTACTGCTTCGTCACATTTTGCTTTTTCTCTTCCAATTCTTGTTTCATTCTTTCCATCATGTCCTGTATTCGCAATGATCTTTCTTCGCATTCTTGCTTTTCCTTCTTCGCGGCGTCTACCTCCCTTCTTTTCTCCCTTATCCTGTTATCACATTCGTTGCTCATCTTCTGCTTTATTCCATTTATTTCCTTCTTATACCTCTCCGAAGCAGCTTTTCTTATACTATTCACCGACACCCTTCCCAGTGCCGCCCCTCCATTTCCTTGACATTGGGAATTTAATTTCAAATTCCCCTCCGCACTCCACCTAGACGCTCTCTTCACCCTCCCTCTTACCTTCCTCTCTCCTCCTAAATTTAACTGCCATTCGCCATTACCACATTCCCCAAATATGTATCCATAATTTTCGGAGAAGTAGGAATTCATCTCATTTACCACGCTATACGCTATCACAAGCTCACTTTCCTCCGGGGCCAACTTCCATTGCAGTTGTAAACCCTCCGGTAAATCTACCGTATCCATCAACAAACTACAATCCACCATCTCCACAAGAATCGAACTGTTGTCCTCAGCGTACATTCTCACCGGCTTTTTTTATAAAATTTGCACCCATCTTCCGCTTTCTTCTTTCCTTTCTCACACCCACAACTTTCATTTGCCACATATCCTTCCGGACATTCAAGCTGACCCATCCTCACGCTACCATACATCATTCCCGCACATCTCCTCCCCCTCTGACATCTCGTTATCGGTTTTAAACTATTGTAAACGTTCTTCAACGTCCCCAAATTTATAAAGTCAGAACCAAACCTACACACACTTACCTTCCGGTCAACACACGTGCAATTTGGCATCAATTCATTGTCCTTTTCGCACCTTGTCACATTTTCTAAATGACCCGTTTCGTCATTCAACTCAAACCCACACCTCCCAAAACTAACGCAGCTCTTCTCCCCGACAGCTAAACCCACCGTCAACAACACTATCGTTATCGCAATCATTCTTGCAATTTCTTTATTTTTCAACCAACATGTTCCCCATTTATTCCTTTTCCCCACCTCTCTCTCACATTCGTTCCCCATCCTTCATCCAATCGCAACGCTCTTTATTTCCTCCAATCCACATCTTTCTTCAAACCTACCAACCAATCCCATCTCGTCTTATTTTCTCCAATCAAATCAACACACGTCACTACCGCATTCCATGTTTGTCCATTCCTTAAACATCCCTTCCTTATTTCCTTCCCAACTCCCGACAACAACACATCGCTGCTCACCTTCCCAAAGTCACGTGACTTTTTTTAAAAATCCTTATCTTCTCCCATTAACCAACCACATCTCATTCTTTCTTTTCTCCAATCAAATCTCACAACGTCACTTCCCATTTCATGTTTACGCATTCCTTAAAAAATACCCTTTCCTTCTTTCGCTTCCCACATACCAACAACAACACATCGCTGCTCCTTTCTACAAGTCACGTGACCTTCATTCGTTTTAAAATCCTTATCCTCACCGATAAACCGTCCCGGATTAAGCAACTGGTTTAATCATAATCCCTCCGCTCTTGGCGCTCAATTTTCAAATTTACCGCCAACATCCTTAATCCTTCTTAATCCACAGATTAAGACGGATTAACGCGACACTAGCGCCACCTAGCGGCAGGATTATCGTTAATCCAATTGCTTAATCCGGGACTAATACTACTCTGATATGTAAGGTTGGCCAATTATTATACGCAATATGGGTGCATAATAATAATTTTTTAAACAGATTAGACTAATTACAACTGAGCTTATGCTCATCTAGTAATATTCATTTGATATAAAATTCACTGTTAATGGATGGTCCTCCAGTGAGGACGCCCATATCATTACACACACTATATCTTGTGGTCCCTTGACAAGTCATATATTTTTAATTCTGTTCAATCGTCTCACTTGACACTCACTAACACTTTCACCATTTGGGTATTTACGTGTTATTGCACTCTTTTCAAATGCTTGCTGGCTGCCGTTCTACGTTCTTCAGCTACCGTATTCATTTGAAGATCCCTGTCTAGGTTATCATTTCGTACAAACCATGGTGCATTAACTGCTGCTCTTAGAGCTTTATTTTGAAACTGCTGTATCTTTGCACAGCCCCAAAGCTGCATTCCGTATGTCCATACCGGTTTTAGCACCTGTTTATATACTAATAACTTGTTATAAAGTTCAAGTAATAATAAAAATAACCTTTTTTTCATGACGCGACAGCCCGTATAGGGCCAGGGCCTGCCAAACTATATAGACAATTCTTCATCGAAAAACTTAGCATTTAAGAATGTCCAGGCATCAGTATAAGGTAAAATCTTTCATATTTACGCTACAAATAGGGCTTTTGTGAAAAATTTTCAAAATACTACTCGGAATCACCTGAACGAGCCGTTGCATACAGAAAAACTGAGCATCTGCATGTCCTAAAGATCGGTACCATGGATCTTCCACCATAGATCTGATCTAGTCCTTTGTGATTTCCTTTTGTAAACAAACATTGAAGATAAAATGGGTGGAACAATTTTTGTCCCCAGAAGAAGCACTGGAACATTATAAACAAATTGTTTTTGAAGTCCTCAGAGGGAATGGACTGCTTTCATTGGACGCAAAAATATATTGATGTTAAAGGAAATAATTTTCAAAACCATAAGCAACACTTAAACTTTCAAAGACATATCATTTGATTTTCTAAAATGCTCCAGTGACATCCTCGTAAGCACTAAGTTACAAAGTTGAGTGAGTGTTGAGAAAAGCGCAATGCCACGGCCGGCACTCAAACCACGGCTCTTCAGGTCTCCGTGCCGATACCCTTTCGTGTTACCTTAGTGAGACACACATGAGGGCATTAATTCCCTTATAAAATCTTATCCCCTTATGTAAGTTTATCCCAATTACGAGGATGGTCCGAAAAGTTTCCGACCTCAACATTGTAACAGTTGCTTTTTGTTTGGCACTAAACATGAGTTTTGTTTATTTACCTGGTAGTGTTATTTAGAATTTATAAAAATGTTTTAAAATATTATAATGTTTATATATTAAGTATGTGGGAGTGAAATTCTAAAAAAAATATAAGTAAACACGACATGTATATTGGTTGGTACAAGTAACGTTAGTATAAAGAAATGAATGGTTGCTATTATAGATAGAGAAAATCAATAACATTCCTTGTGGAGAAAGGGCGCGGATAAGATGAAAGTTTTACCTATAGTGATAAGTGGACGTGCAGGAGAATAATCTAAGAGAAAATATACTGTGTAATAATTTATATTCAGTGTTCTAAAAAAAGTAAAAATCAATAATTTTGCTAAAGAAGCTTGGAGAGAAATCATCTTTTGATCAACGCACTCAGGAGTGAGAAGACGTTTTTTTCCCTTAATCCATAATCTTTTAAAGATATAAGTTATATTGGAGATTAGTAGATTACAGGATTTCTACTGTATTGTGAAGTATCATTTTATTAAAAATGGTGGAAAATTAATTTAGATTACATTTGGAAACGTCGAAGTTGTGGAAAATAAACTTAAATTATATATTACGAAATTTAACTTATTCAATGTTATTTCTTTCCATCGTAAACACCCTTGAAAAGAAGAGATCTTATGACTCATATTTAAGCGGATACAATAGAAGAATTAACAAATAGTTGTGGAATAGTCGACGATATCCTGGACGTCTGATAGACGACGATCGAACAGTAAAGGAGGTGAAAGACCATTTGTCATACCACATATGGCTTTCCAACTTTGGAAACATCTCTACAACGAAGAAATCCTGTTACAACATGGAGATGGCAGCACTCGTAAATAAAAGCTAGTCAATTTCCTTGTTCATCAGTTGCCAGTTACCCACCAAAGTTTCAGCCATTTTGGACGCTCACTTCTTATGTAACAGTCGTTTGAGTGAGTTGATGTGAGAGTTTTTATGAAAATGGACCAAATCGGGTATCGAGCTGTTGCTATTTGCTTTGAAAAGGCAATACACCTACCCAAATCAAAGATGAGTTGGGTTCTCTGTATGGGGACTCTGCGCCATCATTTATCACAGAGAAGTTTTGGGCAGCTGAATTTAAACGTGCCTGTAAGAGCTTGGGAGACGATGAAAGTTCGGGACGTCAAGAACTGCAACTACCGGCGAAAACATCGTCAAAGTTCACCAAATGGTGCTAGACGACCGACGAATTAAAGTGAGAGAGATAGCAGAGGCCATGAACTTGTCAAAAGAACATGTTTGTCACATATTAAATGAACATTTCGACATGAGAAAGCTGTCCGCTCGTAGGTTGCCGCGCTTGCTCACGTTACACCAAAAACGTGTTCGAATGAACATTTCCAACGCTCTGTTGGTGCAGTTTAGGTGAAATAAATTCGAGTTTTGGCGCCGGTTAATTACTGTAGATCAAACCTGGATACACCTTTATATGCCCGAAACAAAAATATAGTCTAAACAGTGGCCTGCAAAGGGGGAAGGGATTAAAAAAAATGTTTTTTTAGGCTGTGAAGTGTTGGCGACTGTTTTTTGGGATAGTCATGGAGATATTTTAACTGATTATCTTCAAAAAGGATAAACCATTACAGAAGCATGCTACGCATCATTACCTACTTGACAAGCTGAAGGCAGAACTTGCGGGGAAACGGTCACATTTGCAGGAAAATAAAATCCTGTTTCATCGAGACAACGCACAGTCTCACAAATCAGCGGTTGCAATGGCAACAATCCACGAATTACAGTTTGAACTACTTGACCATCAGTCTTACTCCCCAGATCTAACCCCAAGCGATTTCATTTTGTTCCCTCATCTGAAAATTGCGCTCGGAGGACAGAGATTTTCGTCAAATGAAGAGGCAATCACCTTCGTGAACAATTATTTTGCAGAGAAAAACGCTGAGTAGTTACTATTTGGACGGGTTACAGAGATGGGAGCATCGCTGGGAGAAGTGTGTAGAGTTACAAGGAGACTTGTGTTGAAAAATAAAAAAAATATAAAAGTAAAATAAATTAGACATTCTGAAAAAAATATATTGTATGTTTATTAGGTCGGAAACATTTCAGACCACCCGCGTATGTAGCTCGGAAACCATTCGATCAGTTTTTGAATCCCAATTCTAGCAGTGAATTTCTCAAGCAAGAGTCAACCTTCCAATGTGTACTGACTTTTGTGTACTATGAGTTTTTGGTAATGCTGTTAGAAAACTGCTGTAAAGAAAACACATGACGTTTAGACCAATGCTAAATCCTCTCTGTCACTTCATTCTGAACCATGGTAGGATAAGATAGGATATATTTCTGGTCTGTGGTGATGTCTGAATGGCAATAGAGGCCTATCTTCAGTCGTCTGCAAATTGTTGTTTGTTGCGTCATAAGTACACGTGCTCCTGAAGCATGTGACCAGATAACATCCGTCTACTGCAAGCTTCATAATAGATGAGCATTGATATTCTAATTTCCATGATTAGCATGTTTAAACTACCACTCGCATGAGTCAGATTCCTTACCGCATCATCGCTGTAAAATTAGTACTTCAGTTGTCAAGTGTTAATCATTCATTCTCGAAGTCTGTGCGCTGCATTCTATGGTAGTGCGATTGCGGTAGTGCGTCTTTACTTCGGTTTCTGTGGTGTTGAGTGTAATAAAGTGAAGTTGTTACAAAATAAGAATGACCATGGGGTCAGCCAGTGAAGTGTTCGCGTTCTCTTCGCGTTGCCAGGTCTACAGTCAGCGGGCGACAGAGATAGAAGACGTGTCTGTCTTTGTCTCACTGTATCCTGCTAGCAGTGAGCTGAGATGTGTGTATACAGATGCTGACAGCAAGGTTTGCTTAATATTTCCGCATGTGTGTGAATAGCGAAGTAAATTAAGTATTCAGAACAACTAAACACTATAGCAACACAACTTCAGCATTACTTATCAGTATTTACAATCCTTAGGGACCTGTTTCGAGACAAATCTGTGTCATTTTCAACCTGTCAATATCATACCTAATAGGAAAAAGAATGTTTTGCTTGTAGGAGCAGAAAAGTGACACATATGTTTTCAGGTAAAGAGTTATCTATCGTATTAACACCTGCTGGCATTAATAATCAGAAATAACACAGATTGATGTGTGACAAATCATTATTGCTCATTTATGAACCTCTGTCAAGTTAAGTACACAATTTCCACAACGCTACGATAATATGAAGCAGTGTGCGGTCTAGGCTCAGTACGGAGCAAGAGTCTTATCTTAGGGTATGCGTGGGTGCTGACACTGGAATCCAAGTTTAAGACTTGTTTAATAACTATTTCTTTTTATAATATTCACGTAAATCGCGAAGATGCGGAACAATGTGCACTAATCTGTATTATACTGGCCGCCAAACTAGAATGTGATTGACAGTTATTAAGCACCTGGAAAAATGATGTTAATAAACGGGAGGGGATGAGTACGTCATTACGGTTGTCATAGTAACCATTAGAAGGACCAATTACAGTCGAGACGTTTCCATGACAATGTTAGACGCTAAACCTTGGTTGCCGATATTCTAACACGTGCTTAGCATCACCTGCGTGCGAGTGAGTTACGCAAACGCTGCAGTAAATACAATACCTAGGTTTTTATTTCTCTTCTGATAACGCTGCATAAACAGAATGCTCTCACAGTTAGAGATCCTGTACTGGCAAGTTACTTTGCATTTTATTTGTGGCAATTTGCCTTGGTTCACGTGTGTGTGTGAGTTCGTGAAAACCTGAACGTGCTCGGGGACCAAATATTTGGTAAAGGTATTACAATTAAAGTACATACACGGGAAATAATATGCTCTGTGAGAGAATACTTCGAAGAGGAGAAATTGAAAGGGGAGTCTAGTATTCCATTCTCCAAGTGCTTGATAGGACTTCCTGTACTGTAGGTATCAGTAAGGGCATTAAGGTTATGATTGGTAAAGAAAAGTATTTTAAAGAAGAAAGACATTGGGGTATAAATTAGAAACCCCCGGGAAAAATTATGTAAGCGGCATTTTCCCACTTCAATAAGCATAAAAAGATCACAGGTATGCCTCTTTTGTTACGATGATCTTTACATTGATGTGTTCTTGCATGTTCTAGCGTTTGCACGTAGATCCACGACTGCAATATTGTCTTTGTGTACAAAATTATAAATAATTAATAATAAAATACCAATTGCAGTCGCAACTGAATCACCTTCGCACGCGTAATTCTATCGCGTTCTCCACGTGGCAGCAATAAGCGGCAACGTCCCCTCTCTCCGTACGAAATGTCAATCACTTTCTAGATTGGCAACCGGAGTTATCTATGAGAAACGTAAACTACGCGATAACACGTAATTCCTTATATATGGCAAGAAAAGATACTTCCTCCAGGCACGTCTTTCTTCCTGGGCAACAGGTCCAGATCTGTGTGAGTTTGCTCTCATGAAATGTGTTATTGACACACCAATATTCCACTAACCATCAGTCCTTGTGTTACTTTTGTTTTCGTTCGGTGATCAGCCTCTAAGAAAGTTTTGCTCCTCTTTCACAAATGCTAAAGACCTGGACCGCCCTCGAAGCCGAATTCCCTATAGTTAACTGCTTAACCGACATGCCATTTCACATTTAACGAATATACGAGGGCTGTTCAATAAAGAATGATTATAATTTTTTTGATAACGTAACTTGATTCATTCTCATAATTTTGATGGTCTCTCTCAAAATAGTCTCCCCTGAATGCGATGCACTTGTTACAGCGTTTCTGCCAGTCTTCAAGATATGCTGGAAACCCATTTTGAGAGATCCTTCAAAATCGCATCCGCAGCCTTCACCACTGCTTCTTTTTTTAATGTATTGTTTGACTGATCAGCAGTATTGCTATACAAGACATTGATATATTACATAAGTACTGCATACAAATTACAACTGAGGAATTACTGTCCTCTAACATACACAATAGGTGATAAATTTATATTATAGACAAACAGAAAACAGTTAAGAACACAGCCACTGCTTCTGATGATGGATAATGCCTCCCACGAAGGCGTTTCTTCGAGTTACGGAATAGAAAAAAGTCACATGGGGCTAAATCCGGACTATAGGGAGGGTGAGGGATGCACTTCACGTTGATTTTTGCAAGATATTCAGTAACAACAATGGTAATATGCGGCCGCACATTATCGTAGTGCAGCATCCAGCCTGCTTCATGGAAATGTGGTCTTTTGCGCCTGATATGGACTTACAATGTTTTCAGGACATTCCTGTAGTATTGTCCAGTTACTCATGTGTGTGCAGGTATAACATGCTGATAAACCATTCCATGAATATCAAAGAATGAGATGACGATAACTTTCCCAGCAGAAGCAACCAGTTTTGCTTTTTTGGGGTTTGGTGATGAAGGATATTTCCACACTGAGCTTTGCTGTTTGCTCTCAGGATCAAAATGATGTAGCCAAGTTTCATCAGCAGTGATTACGTTTGAAAGAAACCCCGGATCTTCCTGTAACATCAACTTTAACTGCATGCAGACCTGAATGCGAATGTCCTTTTGTTCCGGAATCAACAGTTTTTGAACCCATCGCGCACAAACACGTCTCATGTGTAATGTTTCTGTCACCAACGTGTGGGTGGCACCCAATGAAATGTTCAGTATTTTAGAAAGTGATCTTAAGGTAATTAGTCGATCCTCTCACACAATGGCAGCAGCAGTGTTGATGTTTTCTTGCGTAAGAGCAGTAACTGGAGTACCGGGTCCACCTTCCTTTGTAATTGTCCCCCTTCTTTAACCATTTTAAACCACCTTCGAGCTGTGCTGTAGGAAAGAACAGACTCTCCATAGGCCTCCTGTAATATTGTATAGGCTTCAGCTGAAGATTTGTTGAGACGAAAGCAGAATTTCAAAGCCGCACATTGTTCCTCGCGTGTTACCTCCATTGCAGCGTTGGGCGATACTTAAAATGTCTGAACTTGCCTGTTTCTCACAGGCGGGAACCAGGAGTACCAACAATGAAACTACTACGGCGTGTTTGTTTCACATTAAGTTAACGGAATGTAATAAATTTGAATTTATTGCGACAAATTATGACCATAAAATTATGATCATACTTTATTGAACAGCCCTCGTAATATTTTTGCCTTAAATATGCACATTATAGTTTTAAAACATGCCTTCGAGTTGTAAAAAATTACATGTACTGAAATTAAACTATAATAGAAATCAGTTTTGATGTTTTAAGTTATATTCGCCGATCCATCTAATTAATCGGACCTTCCTGGAATGAATTTCTGAAAGCACTACAGCATTTCATTGTCACTGCATAAAACTACAAAGTATTAGTTATATTTAGGGCGTAAAGGATTGCACATTTGCATGGCACGTGCTATTACACTGAGAGGTTTCCTGTTCTAAAAGTGCCACGTTATATACCAATTAGCATGACGGTCGAAGCTGGTACTGCCAACATTATTTCACCCTTTTTTTTTAAATATAATTAATGTCATTTAACAACTGCGTAGGGACATCCGGCGGTGAAAGAACGAAATGTTTGAAGTGATATTCAGTTATATGGTGCCTATGTACGCCATCCCCAAGCAAATATTGTGCTACCATAAAATTAGTTGCCCTAAAATTTCCACACTCATGAACTAAGTTCACCTCACCTATTTTTGACCATGCCACAAAACAAAGCGAGTGGAAAACAGAATAAAGTATTTTTTGACCTCACATTCATAGAACCATTTATTTTTCATCTAAATGACGTTTAGTCGTCACTTTTTGTCATTTATGTGCAGGTCTTCCCCTACATTTCAGTTTCACGTTGTCTTCCAACAATAGTATATACAGAAAATTAGCTACCTATTTTATTTGCATTTGTTAAATAAAATATTGTCAGGTGTATGGTTGAGGAATACTTGAGAAGATATCAAATTCTGGAATCTTGTTACTTAATACTTATTGATGCTCGACCATGCCAAACTTTAGTATTTATACGACAGGTAGCAGTACTTTAACTGGCTTTATTAACGTACACCTGTTCATTTAAGTATGGTTATGGACCAATCAGAAGTAGCCACGTAACATTGTGAAATCTCAAGTATCCATTATTCTCGTTTCGATCGACAACGGCAGTAACTCCAGTTTAGAAAAAAAAGTCAAACTTTCTGACACTAGTAGCAGTAACATTGAACTTACACCCCCAGAAATGTGGGGAAGTCAAACATGATAATGCTTGTACTTCGCCTGCAACATGTGTTAACTTCAGTGCTAATCATTCATCTAATTCCAGAGAATGCCGGCGTTTTATGGAGGAAAAGGCGATCCAAGAGATCCGGGTAAGAGAGAGTGTTCTTCTTGGAAACCCGGAAACTTTTGCGTATTCGTCAACCTTCTCTCCCTAGGACGGTTGCTTATAGTGCAGTTGCAGCTAAGCCGGTACCTAGATGTGAAATCGCAACACAAACTAGCGACATAAACGGGGCAGTAATATCCGAAAGATCAATTACACCACGATCACAGCCAAAGCAACAGACACCAGCACGAACAACAGTGAGCGCACCTAACAGATCCGGTCCTAAGAAGGATTCAGCCATGTCACCACCGAAAACATCTACTTCAAAAACACGTGAACCAGTAATATATCATGTATCGCCTAAGAAATTTAAGACCTCATATGGCAGAACTGACTTCCTTAAGGAAAATAGTAAGACCAGTGAAAGGAAAGCTAGCCAGCACTGAAGTCCGCGAACATCTCCTCCGTCAACAACATCTGAGGAATCATCTGGAGAGGACGCCGATCGGCAACTTTCATCTTCGCCGGTCGCAGTTTCCAATCGTTTCGAGAGACTCGGTTCGAAGTTATATGCACCAAAGGTAAATGGGGTAGTCCTTAATACGTTCACCAAGTAAAGGTGCTGTTGCAATATTTTTCTTATGTCCTCAGAACTGCATAAAATTATAAACTGACAATTGACAATGATTTGTCATTAGAACAACTAGATTCTACTTACAGAGCTACGACAGCATTATCAGAATAATGCGTCATTCGGATAATCTTGTAGAGAACAAAATGATTTTGAGCATAGGTACTCCTTAGCAGCAATTTTAAAATTACTAAAATTATCACTTTTTCCTTTAAAAATCACTAGGAAGGGCGTTAACTATTTTAATGGTTTTATAACACACGCCTCTCGGCAAGAAGAAATTTCAGCGCTGGGATGACAAACTTTACAATTTTGTCTAGTGTTTATTCTATGAATTTTATTGTTTGTTATAAATAAGTCCCTATTGCATACAAAGAACTTTAAGGGTTTTGGATTTTATGCCAATTTTAAAGCTCGTAATAGCAAATAAGCGCTTTCTAGTGTTATTTGCTGTATTTGACAAAGGGTTCCTGGGAAAATTATGCACAGAGGCCGACAGACGTATTCGAATAATATAACATGTAACATTGCACGTACTATAAATGCTGTAATATTTATTTGGCAGCTCTGAATTGTTAAACATGTAAACATTAACCTTTTGTGTCTCGGAAACAATATTTAAAATATCACTTTGCATGTATTTATTACACAACGTTTTGCATGTATTTACTCTATTGATCCTCTTATTGGAGGACATAAGTATTCGAACGTACCCAATCGAACAGAGAGAAATATGGTTGGACGTACCCTACACGCCCCTACCACATAGCAGTTGTGTTTATGCTATGTCTCGACACAGTGTGCTCAAAGTTATTCAGCCGATTGTGAACTCACTGGTAATATGGGACGTAAAGGTAAGGAGACAACGGGGCAGAGAAGAATATCGTGATAAATATGTACAAACAAAACAAATCTCTCTCTGAAATTGCCGAAACCATTAACAGAAACAAAACTACAGTGTTCTGCACAAATCAACACTTCAAACAGACAAATACTGTTGTAAATAAACCTAGAAATAGCGTCCCTTCTAAACTCACCACCTGAGACAGGAGGCAAATAATAAAAATGGTGAAGTAGAATCTGAGAATCATTGCATCTGGGATTAGAGGAAGCCTTGAGCAATATTCTGGCACCGTGGTTCACACTAGAACAGTTGAACGGGTTTCAAATAGTGCTGGGTACAATGCCCGCGTTCCTAGGAAGAAACCATATGTTAATAAGGTGAATAAGAAAAGGCGTATAGAATTTGCTAAACAGTATGTGGTGACACCAACAGAATTCTGCGATAAGGTTCTCTGGTCGGACGAGAGCAAATTCTGCTTATACAAGAGTGATGGACGTCTTAAAGTGTGGTGACTGCCAAATACAGAATGGGAACCTAAGAACATGGCAGCTACAGTGAAACATGGTGGCAGTAATGTGATGGTATGGGGCTGTATAGCTTCATCTGGCTTTGGGGAACTGGTGTTTATAGATGGGATCATGGACAAATTTGAATACAAGAGGATTCTTGAAAACAATCTTAAAAAGAGTGCAGAGAAGCTGGGATTAGGGCATGATTATTACTTCCAGCAGGACAATAATTCGAAGTGTACTGCTGAAATTGTAAGGCTTTGGATCGTGTACAACACTCCTCACACTTTGAAGACGCCACCCCAATCTCTAGATTTAAATCCTATAGAGAACATCTGGAAGGAACTCGAGGAGCGTGTGAGGAAGCATCACGTCAGAAGCAAGGACCATCTGAAAGAACTTCTTCAAACAGAGTGGAGAAATATGGACTCTGCAGTCACTAAACAACACATACAGACAATGTCCAAACAATTATCAGCAGTAATTGAAAGAAATGGGATGATAACTAAATACTAGCTGTTCTCTGTTCGAATACTTATGTCCAGATATAAAGTATCCGTTTATTTTTTCTCTTTGTAGTTCAAATTAGTTTCAGTTGCTATTTATGAGTTTATATGTTTAATGGAAGACTCAAGTTTACTTTGTACCAGTTGTATTTACGTATGCTTACTCTGCGTAACTTTAAAATAATATAAGTAATAAATATGTTTACGTTCGAATACTTATGTCGGCCTCTGTACACTTTGACTTTGTGTTTAAGGATTTTTGCAGGGTTTTGAACTAATATTTGAGTCAACTATCCAATATGCATGTAACATCCGAACATATAGTTGCACCGACAGACAAACATGCACATTTATTCAGGATCAGGTATGTGCGCCTTTCCAAGTTTACGGGTTGCGTAAGTTACAGCGAGGGGGGGGGGGGGTTTCTGGATCTCCCCTACATTAGTCAGCGCCTTGGGATCTTCGGAAAATGAATTACAGGTGCAGGGTTAAAATCTGCTGCCTCGGCTATTGTGAGCCCAATATAAAGGCTGATCACAATAGAATGTTGTCGTCGTTGTTGTTGTTGTCGTGAAAACAGCAGCAGGGAACCTTATACCTCTTCTTTCAATCAAAATGGAATCTGCTTTGTATGTCGGCAATATTTTCACACTAATCAATAAATGTCTTATTTACTTGTCCAGCTTTAGTGAACTGCACATGGAAACAGTAGTTATTCCAGTCTTCTTCATTATTCCTTCTTTCCTGCTTTATCTCTATCTCTGCTTATGAGCCATTTATCTATTATTTACTATTTTTTCTGCCCGAAAATTTTTGCCATACTCCATTCTCTCAAGTGAATCTTCTTAAGGTGAGACGCTACGCCCTTTCTCGGCTATATTAAAATATGCAAGCTGATGACCCGTTTCTTCTGAAACTATTAACAGCACGTACATTAAACCTTTTATAACATATCATGTGGTCTATAGAGAATGTGGCGGTCCGTATAGGACAGGACCAATAATAATAATTAATAACAATAGCAATAATAATAACCCACAGGGACAGTTAAGTTATAATTGAAGGACATATTCGACATATACCTACAAAACAGAAATGTTATTGAACTTTCTCAGACAGGTGTACATACTTGCAACAAACCGGAAAATATTAGCTATTGTATGCTTTAGTTTGAGCAGTTTATGACATGAGTTTGGCGGTACAAAGTTCTTTCATACAATCTGGTTCATGCTCATCACAAGAGACTGTAGGCAGGCACGTATTTAGAAGTCAATTTCCGGGGGGGGGGGGGGGGGATCCAAAAATTGTACGTTGAATTATTTGCTTTTAATAAATAATTAATCAGGGAAGTGTTCTTATCATGTTAGTAAAAAATAAAAGGCCTTTCACATTGCACATGTTTTGTTCTTATATCTGGGATAAAGTGATGCAAACAGTATTCAGATATTTAAAAAGCGAACCACTGATTGATGTATTTGAAGTATTAGTTCTTCTTGAATGAAAAAGGGAATAGGAACTTAGAAGTTAAAAATGACATACCTTTAAGTAAGTATCTGGGAACTCTAATAAACAAGTTATAATATATCGGTATATATTTGTGCATTTTGACCAGCTCCACAGCTGCTGTACAGTAACTTTTTGTTTATCTGTTAAATAACTTCATGTTTGCCTGACAGTGAATGGAGACGTTAAGATGAGAAGCTTTAATAAGCTTTTTCGATTTATTTTAAACTAAGTTTTATTTCAACAAGTTATTAAAAGTTTGAATTGATAATTCATTTGGGAGGGGTCCGGACCCACTGGACCCCCCTTAAATACGTCCCTGACTGTAGGATTATACCAGAAGTTGGGAAGACATGGGTACGTATAATTTCTCTCCCTGGTGGGAAAAGAGAAAGCTAGGCGAAAAAACGTCCAAATGGAGAAATCTGAACGTTTATCAGAAGAGGGGATAAAAATCAACCAATGTAAAACTAATAACACATCACCTGAGTTTTAAAATTTCAAAAAAAAAAAAAAAAAATAGCAGGAGTAGTAGAGAAAATCATCATAGCAGAACTTTGATAGCAGACGATAGAACATTCTGCAAACTACACAGCAAGGAACTCGACGTATCTGACCACGGGTCAGACATCAGTGTATCTTCGAACACTTACATTTATTCGCGTGCGAGAGATAACATCCATTATACTCTGCACTGTTCACACCGAGGAACACAAATTACAAGAACTCCGTCCGGGCGCAAGAAACTGTACGTATTTCAGACAATTACATTGATTCGCGCGCGACACATTAGTGTATCTTCGGACACTTAAAGTTATTCGCGTGGGAGAAATAAGCTATGATACATCACACTACAGACACGGGACACAGCAGCATGTATCACACTTCTACACGAGTAGCGACATCACAGGTGGCGAGCTCAACGAGAGATTAAGGGACACAATAAACTGATATGTTAAACACTCGAGGTATTTCTGTCAGAACTACACCAACAGTTAGGACGCACCTACACCCTGAATCCAGCTAAGAGAACCCATGCAGAGATACCCTACAGAAATCCCCGACCAAGTTTAATTCTCCCCAATGCTTAATCCTCGCCCGTCACAAAACCCATCATCGTGAGGCGCTGAGCAAAGAGGAGGACTCAGCAAGACTTCACCGGTCAAACCGTCTCAAGAAGCTACTGATCCACAATGGACTTTGTATTTACAGTTTATAGCAATTTATATATTCTGTTTCGTTATTTTTTCTTGATTTTTAGCATTAAACCACCATAACATGGAGCTTATTATTAAATTACTGTGTTTGTAGATCCATAGCATTTCTGAAGCTACTTTTATAATCTGTAAAAGTTATATAGTTTCTGAGAAAATGGGGGGAATGTTAAAAAAAACTTAATTTTGAGAAAACCTTAAAGTTTAAAATAAGAACTATAGCTTACAATTTACTCTGGAGGTTGATTAAAAACATCTTTATAATTTTCATTTAGTAGCACAGCTTCTTTAGAAGCAGCACATATGGAATTTTCTGCAACTCTTTGCAGGCTATTCCCTACAGGTGTTGTATATTTGAAACACCTTATAGGGGGATTTCGTAAGTTCATAACCCCACATAATATTTTACCAGCTCCAAGTCCCTTGCTAATGCATCTTAGCACACAAACAAGTCTCACATTCTTTTCATACAGGTCACTATTAGCACACTGCTGTTAAGAGCAAACTGACGTTTCAGAACTACAATTCAGGCATACAATTTTCAATTTATCCTCTATACAAGTTCTTGCACTCGATTATTCTTCAAACCTAACCGCAGCACCACATATCTGCATGACACAATTTCTTCTAGCACTCGTCTTAAAATGTCTAAATCTATCACAATATTAGATTGAGTGCAGTTTATATTTACATTAATATTTACATTTGTTTGTAACTTCCTTTCAGAAGCACTTGGAGGAGTTGCACATGGTCGACTGCCACATGGTTGGGTATCATTTTCATTGCCTTCTACAGCTAAGGGTACTGTCCTGTAGAATCTATTGCCCTTGTTCTTAAGTTTCTGAAAAAGCCTTTAGGATTTGTCATCTTCTTACACAAATACACTTTCAGTTGAATAAATACTGAAGGGACAGTTAAGTGCAGAGGCCATAGGGCAATACCTTGAATCTAAAAAGCACCCCCCCCCCCGCTGAGCACAACGTCAAGACGGGTGGAAGTGGATACGCCACTTACGCGCGTCAACCCCGCAGGGAAGACCACCGAAAACCTCGGTGGGGCCGCCTGGTGATCTAGCACACTTACTACTAGCTCTGCAGGACTTATTAGGACCCGGGACTTATTAGGCAACCCTCTACCCTCTCTGGGCGGCCGTAGCCTGGCCGGAGGTACCCAATTACCTGTGGGTGTCGGGAACACAATACCCCCTCGAGTCCAACCCAATCCGAACAACTCCCCGACGGGAGGGGCTCGGAAGTTCGGCCCGAGGTTCCTCTAGTAACATCAGAAGTACCACAAGTGCTAAGGATCCGCAGCGCCCGCACCTTGGCAGCTGAAGGGCACGGATCCCCTCCCCTACGGGAATACTAAAGGGACAGTTGCTTACAAACAAAACACGAGCCACAGCCACAGAATAACAAAACTAGGTGTAACCGCAGTATCAGGCAACGATTAGGAGGCAGCGAATTAATCGAAATCAGACAATTAAAAAAGAAGATAAATTAATAAAAATGCTTTGCTAAACTAATATAAAAGTCTTGTTATAATAATATGAAATTAGAATGGATAGAGTAATGATTAAAATAGCAGCTGACTTAAAGAATAAGAAGGGAAGAATATAATTTAATATAAAATATATACTAGCATCCAGGCAAGAGAGAGAAGATATTCTTGTAAAAATCTGTACACGTCGGAGAGATAGGAAGGAAGGACAGTTACCTTCTTTGTGCTAGGAAAAGTCCAATGTCTGAGAACTATAGAATACTTCCAGCCAGGAATGTGTTGGGAAAAAAGGGTTTCAAAATGCAGTTAAGCATGAACGCTAATGGGATTTACTTCGCTGATTTGATAACGATGTATGCCGTTACAAACAACTCAGGGTAGGCGTTATCCAACTCAGAGTGGGCTGAACGTTAATGAGTTAGAGGACATTTGCAAACGAATGCGAAAATTCGAAATAAATGAGAAACCAATATTAATGTAACATTTCAGAAGGGTCATATGATAAATTTAGAGAGGGGGTCAGAATAAGGTTCGAATTGAATCGTGAAGTAAGAAAACCTTACTTAAAAGGTGATACTACGACAGGAAGGACGTGCTCATGCGCGTTAAGAAGAGAAGCGAAGATTTATAAGTCTGAAATGTAGGGAAGTTAAGAATAGCGCAATCAACGTAAGTGGAAGCAGCATTAGAGGTTTATTAAAGCAAAGCAGTCGCCGTATAAAGAAGAAATAGAAACCGCGCGAAAATAACTTTAAACAAGTAATGCAGGGTTTCAAGTAAAATTGAATTTATGTTAGGAATTTTACTAACAGGTGGTCACCGATACAAGTCGATAAGCAAACTTAGTAAGAATTAAACCAAATAATTCTGCAACAAACAAAGTGTTATTAATACGACTGAGTAAACAACAACCACAAAATCCATTTCCTACAACCATTCACCTGAAGATAAAAGAACTCATAGCTCCAATTAGAACCCAATCAATTTAACTCTGGTATGCGGGTTTGCCACATAGGGAATCAAAACTTAGTTCCAAGGATGATAGAATAATGAAGACGATATCCACGCCAGTTATTCCAAATTTTCAAAATAGATGCACAGTAATCTAATAAATTGACAGCTATCGGTATATTCTTAAACTTCGTTTAAGTACACTTTTAATTATAGTACACGAATATATTATATATTCTACGCAAAAAACAAATGATTTTTTTTCCAGTTTTTGCGTACAGTCTTACCTTTTCATCCAGTTTCTCTGCCGATTACTTTTTCCTCTTCTGGTGAAATTCAACAATATGCTTATTCTCAAATTTTACTGCTTTGCTCTTCTTCATTCCAAATGCTTTCAGTCACTGTTCCTCGAATAACGTAACGTACATGTTTCTACGCTATACCATGACATACTGTGTAAACAGTTCACTAAATAATCTTTTCTTTAATTTGTTTCTTCAAAGACCTATCAATATTTTAAGATTTTCTTTGCCATTCTTATTCACTGTTTTAGCGATTAATTACGGTGATACTTAAGCGCCTATAGCGACCTACTCTCTCCACTATTTACACTTTACTTTTCTTCCACACCACAACCTTTTTTCTTTTTTGTTCCATTTGTACCCCGCCTTTAACTGCAATGATGACATCAGTGGCCGTTCTCTGGAAGGTGTTAACTCGTATTGGTTGGGTTTTAATCATTAGATCACCCACACATTCACACTCTCATTCATACTTCCAGACTCTGGGGAAGATAAATAATTATCTTGGGCGCAGAAAAATCCCCATCCGGGAGCCGAACCCGGAACACCTAGCACGGCAGGCACGTGCTCTACCGACTGAGCAACGGGGCCAGCCCACAACTGTTTAAAATAATTTTTTTTCTTGTAATTATCCTTATCCCTTACTCGTCACCTTTGCCATTCATCTATCAATATTTTCATTATCATCTATTTCATTCTGTTTCTGTTACTCATTAGTAAACCATATAAGTGTTATATCTACTTTTTTCCCCTAATATTGCTCCACCTTTTCTCGGAATTCTTTTTTATCAAATTCTCCAGGTAGTCTTAGGTCTAGGATGTCTATGGCGGGAATTCGACACTGCGACAGCCTTCATGAATTGTAACTATATCCCCAAATGGGGCATCCCGGGACGAAAGATGAGGTGAGAGGAGACAGAGGACAGCTGTTCCAAGGAGCAACAACAGTGCAGAGAGCAAGGTATCTACGTTTTGCTTAGACGGATACGTCCCCCGTTAGACCAGGGCAGCGGGTATTCCCCTACTGTCTTTCGAAAGTGGTCCCAGCAGTCGGTTCGGAGACCGGCAACCGACCTACTGGAGGTGCAAGTGGTTCACTCAGAGCATATCATCCTGCCATGCACCGCCGAGACACTCGCCAACACTTCTAACCTGAAACAAACCACCAGATGTGAGATGATGTGAAATGATCATGAGATGAAGTGGAGGGTAGGAAATTTGGGGATGTAATTAACCTACCCAACATTCGCCTAGCCACCCAGGACAACTGATAAGCTTCATCACGGACTTCTACTTCTTTCTAAATTTATCCCCTCCTATTTTCAATCTGATTAGAGGTGCCATATACATTTACTTGGGAGTAAGTTTTCTCTTTCCAATCCATGTCATTGTTTTTTCAGAATACTCAAAATTTCCTACCAATCTTCTCTATGATGAACTTTTTCACGAACAAGTGAAACTCATAGATAATAATACTTAAATACATAACGTCTTCTTTAGTATGAAAACGATATTAATTAAAACACTAATGAAGCAGTGGCCCTGAGGTCCGTTATTGCGGGGACTGCCCGCTCTGTTTTATCCATCACAGCAACATGATCTGCCCTCCCGAAGGAAATAAACTCATATGGTTTGAATATGCCACGCGCCAAATTCCGTCGCAACGTGACATTGGCAGTTGCTAACGTAGTACCTACCCGTCTAGTCTATTTTATAATTAGACTAACATCACGACTAAACTGAAACCAGCTTTTACCACGTGCGTTAAAGATATTCTAATTTCTATCACTTACCAATAGATGGTTTCTGAATGCAAGCGGGGCAGCAAAGAACTCTCTTCCGGTCAATACAGGATGCGCCGTAAATAACGTGAAACTGGTGGTTCCGCTTTACTGCGATATCAATTTAAATATAACATGGACTATACTTCTCAGGTATTCTACAAGTTTCATGTACATAAACCTATTAAAGCTTAAATTCTTCTTCATGATATCCGAGCGGGATGACTCAGGTGATTTCGTCTGTAGTCCGCATTCGGAAGCCCCGGGTTCAATTCCCGTGGCCGATCTACAAGACACATGGGTTTTTCAGGGGTTTCCCGGGTCACCAGGTGAATGTTGGGTAGGTTATCCCAGAAATTTTCTGTCCCTCCATTTCATCTCCCTCATCATTTCACATCATCTCTCATCTGGTGCTCTCTTTCAGGGTAAAAGTGTCGGCGGGTGTCTCGGCGGTGCATGGCAGGATGATATGCTCTGAGGAAAACTACTTCCTGCTCCGGTAGGTCGGTTGCCGGGCTCCACTGCTCTGCTGGGTCCATTTCGGGACCACCAGCCAGGGATCTTTGGGGCTCGGATCGCCAGTCAGGGACCTTTGGGGCCCGGATCGCCTGCCTGCGACCTTTTGGGCTCGGATCGGCTGCCTGGGACCTTTATGGCTCGGACCGCCTGCCTGGGACCTATGGGGCTCGGATAGCCTGCCTGGAACCTTTGGGGCTCCGATCTGCTGCCTGGGACCTTTGGGACTCGGACCGCCTGCTTGGGACCTTTGGGACTCGGATCGCCTGCCTGGGACCTTTGGGACTCGGACCGCCTGCCTGGGACCTTTGGGACTCGGATCGCCTACCTGGGACCTTTGGGACTCGGATCGACTGCCTGGGACCTTTGGGACTCGGACCGCCTGCCTGGGACCTTTGGGACTCGGATCGACTGCCTGGGACCTATGGGACTCGGATCGCCTGCCTGGGACCATTGGGGCTCGGATCGGGTACCTGGGACCTTTGGGGCACGGACCGCCTGCCTGGGACCTTTGGGGCTCGGACCGCCTGCCTGGGACCTTTGGGGCTCGGCTCCTGGGCTCGTTGCCGTGTCGCATTGGGGGAGCATGTCCGTTGCCCTGGCCTGTCGAGGGAAGCCTCTACCCAAGTAAACTGTAGGGACCCTGCCCTCTGCACTCTCGTGGCTCCTTAGGACGGCCCCCCTCTGTTTCCTCTCGCCTCATTCTTCCTCCCGGGGATGCCTCACTTGGGGGCATAGACACAATAGACCAGCATGGTGGCCTACGTACCGAATCCCCTCTGTAGTGAAATCCTAAAACCTAACCCTTCCTCATGATATGTGTCTTTTCACGTCTGCTGTGACATGTCATTTGCCGGGTGTTAGTTTTATTACTTTATTACGTGTATAATTTGTATTATTTGTAAAATAATATGCATGTAGTGTTTAAGGTATGTTCTTGTTGTGTATGACACCATTTGCGTTGGAAGATGATACATGAAACAAAACTATAATTGGTAAAGGAATTTTATTTGGAAAGGATTATTTTCAGGGTGGCTCTCCCTATATATCATTTATGAGGGCTGAAGAAAACAAGGGGAGAAACTCAGTCAGGCGGAATGATTTCGTTCTTTCACAATCGGTGGTAATAAAGGGTAACATATCAATGTGTTTGACTTAGTCTTATGTACTTGGTCAATTTTAACGTTTACATTGCGTTTAAATAATTGTCGAAATTAAAATCTTATCTTGAAAACGCTCTAGATATATCTTTATGGGATTTCCCGGAATCATTGGAGTATTTTCTTCCTTTTTCCTGTTAATTGAAGGTTCAGATTTTCATAGATATGAAAGTTACATATTCAATATACTGAATATATTTCTGTTTCAGGGAAGTAATGTTGATTCTCTTTTGGTGTTCTTATAAATAATGATAGTGTGCTAGGAATTCCTTGTTAGCATTTTCTACCTGTTTTCCGCCATGACGAATGCACAACGGATTGGAGAATGTTGTTCCTTTAAGCCAGTAGATAGCGCTGTGTAGTTTGTAAGCCACAAGAGTAATGTGGTTTGCTCACCAGGCACTAGACTCGAGAACGTATATGGATAAGGGTTGTGATGTCACTCCCCCAACTAATACGCCAAAATTCTCCGTGTTACATCGCTGATTGAAGCCCTAGTGGTAAATTGGAAGCCTTTACAAGCCGACAATAGGGAGAGGGATGCGTTCCAAACACAATATGTAGTTGATCATACACCCTTCAGCTACTCCCTGTTTCGAATTTAGGGAGCGTTTCCGCTACGAAACTGGTTATCATAACGCGGGCTTACCTTAAGCAGGGGAAGAGAGCTAAAGATGAACTCAACCTAAAAGGAAAATACAATTGCCTAAATGTAACAGAAAAGAACAAAGGTTCAGCAATATTGAGCTATGATATCTCAGAATATATTGCCTATGACAAAAGTCCATCAAGAAGTCTAGATAAGTGATTAATTATAGCATTACATGGTTTGTACAACAAATACTTTAATGACGGTGCTTACTACACGGAAGGTTCAAGTTGTTAAAATGCGGTTCGTAAATGGGAAGTCCGCGGTTCAAATTCCGCCACGACCTGCTCATAACTGGTAAAAACCGGGGGTGTATCAAAACTTAGGCATGTAAGTTTCCTTTACAAACTTCCTCTCCTTTCCCCAAATATCACTTTATTTCATGTTGTACCGTAGACACTAAGAACTTACATTAAACACCACCCCAAACACTCCACTACTACTACTACACTCACATTAAAAGAACGTGGCGATGTAAACAGAAGCTTAGAGATTAAATTTCTGGAGTGTCTACAAGTCTTAGACCTATTTTTCTCAGAGGCTTATGTTGAATCATTTTGAAAGCATAAACAAAGCAGAAACATAAACACCAATGACAGGCCTGCCATACTAAATATATGCAGGAATAAAATTATGAGAATGAAGTGAAGAACCAGAGATTATTAAAAATGTGGGAGTAAATTAGGGTATTGTAAATGGCCTATTGAACACCTATGTCTGTAAATAATTTGGTCTGTGGAAAATCAGCTTCTTAAAACCTCAAAATAACAGCAAAAGCTTTCCTTACTTACATGGAATGGTATGCAACATCATCATTGGGCATCAATCACTATAGGACTGTATAACCGCATTGCAACTCGATGGTAAGGACGTCGAGAATTTACAGCTACATTCAACACAAACTAATTTGGAACTCCTCAATGACATCTTACTCAGGTCCACTACCAAGCTGTGCCTGTTTTGGAAGAAATCCACCGCATTATTACCCGTAGATTTACCTGGACCACCGATTTGCTCACTAATGTGATAGACTAGAGCCATCTCCGATGCACTGCATATGTCGAAAAAACTCTGCTGCACTTTAACCTCAACACCAGCAAAGAGCAAGTCCAGTCGGTTCATGAATAGGGTCAGGAGATTTATAACACTGCATCTCTATTCTGATGCTGCTAGGACGATGCTATGTGGAAAATATACATTGCTCGGGAAATTTAGAGTGAAATTAAACCACTTTTAAAGGTCATTTTCCTGCATTTTATACATTCTTATCTAATAGGGCAATTTTACTTCTGAGAATAAATCCTGCTTTCTGCAATTTTCGAGAGTTTGCCTGTATTATTCTTAAATTAGTAGAATCAAGGCTCAAAATCTAAAAATACTTGGACATCAATTGGAATGCGGCTGTATTTGTTAAACATTTCGACTCATTCAAACAGGTTATGCCTATTGTAAGAAAGTTATCCTCCAGCGGAACAAAGGAGGAATCTACCGTTTACTCTTGAGAATCACTGATCGACAAGGGCCATTTTTCTCATATAGAAATATGTATTTCCAAAGGATTTTCATGTGAGAAATTGAAATCTGAAATCAGAATTTCTATATCAGGCACAGCGTTTTAGTTATGCAAAGATATATGTATAATTTAACTGATAATTTAAAGGTGTGGTAAAATTGGTGACATTTTCTTTGCATCAGTTGTCAACAATTAATTTTGTTTATCAATTTATAATCATAAACTGGTGGAGTTAAATGTAACTGCAAATTGTTTGCAGTGCCAATTGCATGGAGGGAGCAAGAGGACCACGTTACAGACTCCTATTTTAGTTTGACAGATGTTGATGGTTACACAAATCGGAAATCTAAGAGACATACAATGTACCCCAATGTGACTTCTCCAATCTGGCCAATCTCACACTCAGAAACTCTTCCAGTACCTACTAGACCAACAAATAAAGGGAATGAATCAGGTACCGACAATTCAGAAAGTGTGAGTGAAGAAGTGGCATCATCTCCAGAGAAAAATGATCCATCATATCAGTTCATGAGCTCTTTGACTCCACGTTGCGTAACACAAGCATATTTGAACGATATATTTCGTGATTTAGGCCTAAGCCAACAAAAAGCAGAACTACTGGCGTCGAGGTTACAGGAATGTAATCTAATTAGAATCAGGTACGAAAATAACTGAGTTTAGACATAGAGAACAAACCTTTCTTCCTTATTTTGCAACTGAAGTCATGATACATACTGCAGCGATGTTCTCAATGAATGCTTTGTGCTTCAAATACGAGTCACAGAACTGGGGAATTTTCATAGGTGGCCCCAAATACAGTCTGAAGGGAGTTCTCCATTTGTTCCAGTTGAGTATGCCACTCTGACTAAAGAGTCCTATGGTGTTTTGAAAAATATACTGCAATTCATTAAGTATGAAGACCATAAGTGGAAAATATCTGGCGACTTGAAAATAGTTGCTATGATACTGGGAATGCAACAAGGCTACACGAAATATGGATGTTTTCTGTGTGAGTAGGACAGTCGAGACAGAAATTCCCACCATAAAAGAAAGCTTTGGCCTCAAATGAACTGGAAAGTGGGAGAAAAACATTTACAGAATGAGAAATTGGTAGACAGTGAAGATGTTCTTCTACCACCTCTTCACATCAAGCTACGCCTTATTAAATCGTTAGTAAAGGCCATGAATCAATCTGGGCAACTGTTTATATATCTTTCATAAACGTTCCCTCGACTTTCTTCAGCAAAAATAAAGGAAGGGTGTTTGCGGGCCCCCAAAATTAGAGAACTTAAAAAGATGCACACTTTAAAGAATGCCTTTCGCACAAAGAAAAAAAACGCATGGTTCTCTTTTAAGAGTGTAACCAAAAACTTTCTGGGAAGAAAAAGAGCTGACAACTATGAACCATTGGTTCAAGAAATGATACGTGCATATAGGAACTTAGGATGTAACAAGTCATTGAAAGTGCCTTTACTAGATTCACATCTAAACTATTTTCCTGAAAGCTGCAGCAATGTTTCCGACGAAGATGGTGAAAGGTTCCATCAAGACATAATGATCTCTGAAAAGCGTTATGAAGGGAAATTAATGCCAGCAATGTTTGCCGACTACTGCTGGAACATCATTGGAGAGTGCACCATTGTTGTCAGGAGAAAAAATAAAGTTGTAATACATCGCTTTTTATTATTCACATTATAGACATGCAAATGGAACATTGCATATAACTTGAAATCTATGCCTGACACGGAAAAGCTAATAACAGATTTGAATTCAGAAGGTGTGTTTCCATAAGAATCACGTGTGAGATCTCACAAAAAACAATTTCGGTGTTTCTTGAACAACATTGGAATCACACCAAGTCTACCATTATAACATAGTCCTCAGATAACAGATGTTTCGTAAAGTTTTTCTTCTTAAACATTCCTATTATATATACAGGGTGTTTCAAAACGACACGGAACGAACATTAAGAAGTAGCTGCTCAGTTTCTACGTGACACATATAGATAGTGTTTACCGTCAATAGAGCCGCCTAAAAATGCTCCAGAATGAGTGTGGATTAGGCAGTGACAGAACAACGACACGTGCCTCACGCTGTTGGAGTTTGCAGGTATAGGTCACCCGCCGTGCCGCGTGCTGTAGCTGTTTGTAAACATACCGACATACTCCATTGTAGCTTGCTACTATTTAGAACTTCTTTGGCTTATGAAACCGTAAAAAGAAGCTATTGCTGAATTATTGCTTATGAGTGTTTAAGTTGTTCCAAAATTCCGTTATAACAGTCGATGATGGCAAATAATGGTGGATATATGCAACCTATACCTTTTAGAGGGAAGTTAATGCTAGTGAGGTTGAGGATGGGAGCATTAAATGATAAAAAGAACAGAGAACGATACCAAAGAATTGTAGATAAAGTTAACCAAAACTAAATGCCTTATGCAATGAGGCAAGTAATTTATGTCACTGTTTTTAATAATACTAAATAAAGCATTTGTAACTTTAAAGGAAGCTGTTGATTTTACAGTAACTGGTTGAAAGCACTGTACAATTAAGATCAGAGCAAAATGAGCAACCTTGGAACTGTCCGAGTCATTATTCAACTTTTTCACAAATAACTAACCTTTGACCTTACCTGAAAGCGAGGCTAGGGTCACTAATAAAGAGCAAAGAGCGATGCTTTTGATTCGTGGCCGGTGCGTTCCGATAACAACTTTTGAGTTTGGCACACCAGGGGTTCCTGCGCTGTCTAATCACAAAATCGTGTGATATTTAATGCTGCATAAAATTATACCTAACAGAACTTCGAAGCTGCGACACCGAAATTCGGACTAATTAAGTTATAAACTACGCAACTAAACTATCATCATCATTATTATCATTATTTTATCATCACCAATGGAAGATGCTCTAAGCTAATCTTTTTCCTTATAGAATAATTCTTTGCCTCAACATCTTAGGATTAAACACATATCGCACTAATGGTAGGTATTAAAATGACCTTACAGTATTAACGTAATCATGTTTTCCATACCCGGATTAATACCGTATCCTGATTTTTAATCAAGTATTTACGCTAATCGATTTCCCTGTTGCGTAGACTTAAGTTCCCCATGTTGAAAAGGGTGGCAGCCGACAAGAGGGGAGCAGGTCAAGTTTTGTTTACGTTTGCAGTTATTCGTCACGCACTACTACTCAAGGACCATTAGCTCTACAAGTGGTTCTCTAATCTTTTAATGTGTCCCTCCCTGGTAAAAGAAGATATTTGTTGGGAAGCCAGGCTGTTAGGAGTATAAGTACAGTTATGTAGTGGTAATTGAACAGTGTGATCAACAACATCGTGTGCACACAACTTGCACACTTATAACTTTACTTACTAAGAGTGGTAGATATATTTTATGGTCCCCTAGTACTTCCAAGAGGGTATAGCTGTTTATTTTGTCAGGAGTGGCGTAACACTTGTATCGGAACTGTGTTCCAATGTTTTCTGCCAGACCAATGTTCTCATACTACCCTCAAGCCAGCAGGTTAGGCATTAAGGAGTGAACAAGTGAAAGCAAAAGGAATAGTCTATATTGACTGGTGTTGTTCACTGCGCAGCGTTATTACGACCATGCAAAGAACATCGACTATGTGATTGGTTGTGGGGAAAACCGTGAGATGAAGAGAAAACACAACTAACACAGCCATGTGGATGTACATTAAGATATCGTCTATAAAAATATCTGTATTTGTACCCCTATCACCCTGGAGAGGCAGATATCAATGTTTGGTTTTATTCAGGATTATTATTTTCTACATATTAGTAGAGAGAGACTTGTTTGTCGCTACTAATAGGAAGAAAATAAATAAGTTACCGCTTGTCTTTGGATCTGCTGGTGGTTCAAATCGCGGACATGGCACTGTATTGACTCTATTCAAGTTTAAGGTTTATCAGAGGTTAGTAATGTGGTGAGATGTGGTGAGAAGACAGTTTCACACACACACACACACACACACACACACACACACACACACACACACACACACACACACGCATATATATATTGTAATTTAAGTCTTTTAACTTTTTAAGACATATCGGATGATGGCTGGAATGGGTGGCATGATGCTCAAATGGGCCGAGGCTCCATGGAGATTAGAGCTACCCGACATTCGTCTTTTAGGACAAGGGAAAACCCCGGACAAACCTTATCCAGATAAATCGCCCTGGCCGAGATTCGAACTCGGGGCCTCTGGAACGTGAGACAGACATGCTACCATCTACGCTACCGAGGCAGGCGCTTGCTCACAATGCCAAAATGAGCCGTTAAAAAGGAAGGGGCGACTTGACTGTAGGGTTAAAGAATTTCGCACTTCGGGTGCTCATCTTGCCGGCCCTAGGTTCACCCTCTGCTCTCACCTCACCCTTCCCTCGTGATGACACCCCGTTGTTGGCACAGGCACAAAGTATCTTCTATAAGTCGTAGTGCTAAGTCTCCCTTCGAACCTCAAGCAAAATATTACAACAGTGCTCATCTCAAAAAAGAAGAAGAAGAAGAATTAAAACCTGGATCTTCAACACTCATAGCTTATTTTTCTTAAGAGGAAGCAAAGTTACCTTGCTCTTTTTGGTCCTACCTTGTTATTACAGCTCAATACTTTCCGATGGTTCTGCATACAGAACCTCTTCCTCTGCAATCTAAATTAATAGCTAAGCGTTACAATTACAGTTTAGTTTCATCTTATTGTTTTTTAACAATGCTGGGTCACTTTTATGTTTGGAAAAAGTAATATTCCTTCTAGGGTTTATATTAGCTGCTACGCCTCAGAGATGCATGTTAAGATATTTTAATTTAAAGATTTTAAAATTGTATTTAATTTTCTATACAATTAAATTGTCTAATTAGCAATATATTATCTGACTTAGCATGTGGACGATTGCTTGAAAGGAATGTTCAAGCTACTAAAATAATTTCCAATGTTTACTTGGTATATATTTCAAAGTTTTCATTCGCTCCTATTTGTCGAGCAGCTTTCATATCTTTGACAACCTGATCAAATGCAAAAAGCAGGTGTCGGAAATGCTCTTTGTTGTTGATCTTTTGGCTCGAAAAGAACAAAGAATATATAAGCACTCAAAAGCTCAACTCACTACCTTGTAGAGCACACAATTTTATATCAAATAATATGAAAGACACTGTCAAACAGTTTTTCACTGAAAATAAACGCCAGAACATAGGTGCCAATTCATTATAAAATCATAGTGTATCAAAATTGAATTTAAAATGAAGCCGATATCACAAAATTGACTTTGATCTTATACGGGACAAATGAGATTACAGAAATCACACGGCAGTAGAAAAACTAATATACATCCTTTGGAAAGAAAAAAGGAAAAATTGTAGACGCTGGAAGCGTACGAGGGTGGTCTGAATAGTTTCCGACCTCAACATGAAGATGGCAGCCCTCGTAAATAAAAGCTAATGAATTTCGTTGCTAATCTATTGACAGCTACTCACAACGTTTCAGCCATTTTGGACGCTCAGTTATTATGTAACAGTCGTTTGAGTGAATTGATGTCAGTGTTTTTATGAAAATGGATAAAATCGAGTATCGAGCTGTCATTAAATATTTGCTTTTGAAAGGCAATACGCCTACGTAAATCAAAGATGACCTGGATTCTGTATATGGGGACTCTGCACCATCATTTACCACAGTGAAATTTTGGGCAGCTGAATTTAAACGTAGCCGTAAGAGCTTGGGAGACGATGAACGTTCGGGACGTCCAAAAACTGCAACCACAAAAGAAAACATCGCCTAAGATCACCAAACGGTGCTAGACGACCACCGAATTAAAGTGAGGGATATAGCAGAGCTTATGAACATGTCAAAAGAACGTGTTTGTCAAATATTAAATCAACATTTAGGCATGAGAAAACTGTCCGCGCGATGGGTGCCACGTTTGCTCTCGTTAGACCAAAAAAGTGTTCGAATGAACATTTCCAACGCTTTGTTAGCGCAATAAATCCGAGTTTTGGAGCCAATTAATTACTGTAAATGAAACTTGGATACGCCATTATACGCCCAAAACAAAAAATACAGTAAAAACACTGGACAGCAAAGGAAAAAATGTGTAGTGTTTAACGCCCGCTTTTACTACATATGGCACCGCAGGCGGTGACACTGCTGATACATGAGATGAAGATGGAGTACCGGTGGAATGAGATGGCGGGGGAAACCGGAGGTTCCGGAGAAAACCCGCCCCAACGCCGTGTTGTCCACCACAAATCTCACTTTGCGGTCGCTTGGGATCGAACCCGGGCCGCCTTGGTGAGAGCCAAGCGGTCTAACCACTGAGCCACGGCGTGGCCCCAGCAAAGGAAGAACCGGCTCCAAAGTAAAAGCAAAAACTGTTATTTTCGGCTAGGAAAGTGATGGCGACTGTTTTTGGGATAGTCATGGAGTTATTTTAATCTATTATCTTCGAAAAGGAAAAACCATTACAAGAGCTTACTACGCAAAATTTGTTGACAAGCTGAAGGCAGACCTTGCTGAAAACCGGCCAGAAAATCTTGTTTCACCAAGACAACGCACCGTCTCACACCTCAGCGGTTGCAATGACGAAAATCCATGAATTACGGTTTGAACTGCTTGACCATCCGCCTTACTCACCAAACCTAGCTCCAAGCGACTTCTTTTTGTTCCCTCATCTGAAAACTGCGTTCGGAGGACAGATATTTTCCTCAAGTGAAGAGGCAATCACCTTCGTGTACAATTGTTTTGCAGAGAAAAACGCTGAGTACTATTTGCACGGGTTACAGAGATGGGAGGATCACTGGGAGAAGCATGAAAAGTTACAAGGAGACTATGCTGAAAAATAAAACAAAATTCTGAAAAACATGTCTTGCATGCTTATTATGTCGGAAACTTTTCAGACCACCTATGTAGGTATATTTTTGTAAGTCCCACATCGTGTCCACGGCTGGTTTACAATAGTCTCACGGAACGCGTCTGTTTAGCTTCGTTCTACTGGATCCTCTCATAATTACCTATAACAATAATGAGAATCTTCACACTTTGTGCATTGTTTCATATGTTTTGTGTATATTCTTATATGGAATCTTTCCTTTTTTCGCACACTGTAATGCACACGAAAATTGAGTCTCATAATTGACTCAAAACTGAGTCTCAGTTACTAAAAGTGCACTGATAGACGAGCAGTTATATGCACGTATGTGGGAGCTAGACTCGCAAAGGCTCGAATTCCAGACATCATTTTGGTTTCTTTATTATTGTAAAAATACGAAATGTGTATTACGCACATTGTAATATAACTTCCAATTGCTAAGGTTCACTTGATCTTATCCCACTTGAGCTCACACATAAAAACTGAAAACTTGTACAAGTTTTTAAACCAACTGAAATAAATGTCTTCTTCATATATGTATATCATAAACCAATGTAAGTGAACTTAGTAAGGGGTGTGTAAACTGTCTGCTTCTATTACTGCCCTCATTCTGCGGGCATGGAGGAGACCAAATGCCTAATGAAATTCCCACGTGAGGATACTTCCCATTATATGCCAGCAACATTTATAACAGATGCAAGAGCACGAGTGTTTACACAACCAATATTACGAGGGCTGTTCAATAAAGAATGATCACAGTTTTTTTGACAACGTACCTTTACTCATCCTCATAATTTTGATGGTTCTTCTCAAAATAATCTCCCCTGAATGCGATGCACTTCTCCCAGCGTTTCTGCCAGTCTTCAAAGACATGCTGGAAACCATTTTTGAGAGATCCTTCAAAATCGTCTCCGCAGCCTTCACCACTGCTTCTGATGATGGATAATGCCTCCCACGAAGGCGTTTCTTCAAGTTAGGGAATAGAAAAAAGTCATATGGGACTAAATCCGTAGTATAGGGAAGGGTGAGGGATGAACTTCACGTGGATTTTTGCAAGATATTCAGCAACAACATTGGCAATATGCGGCCGCGCATTATCGTGGTGCAGCAACCAGCCTACTTCACGGAAATATGATCTTTTGCGCCTGATATGGACTTGCAATGTTTTCAGGATATCCCTGTAGTATTGTCCAGTTACTGATGTGTGTGCAGGTACAACATGCTGATAAACCATTCTATGAATATCAAAGAATGAGAGGTCCATAACTTTCCCAGCAGAAGCAACCACTTTTGCTTTTTTAGGGTTTGTGATGAAGGAGATTTCCACACTGAGCTTTGCTATTTGCTCTCAGGATCAAAATGATGTAGTCAAGTTTCATCAGCAGTAATTACGTTTGAAAGAAACTCTGGATCTTCCTCTAACATCAACTTTAACTGCATGCTACCTCCATTGCAGTGGTAGGCGATACTGAACATGTCTGAACTTGCTTGGTTCTCACAGGCGGGTACCAGGAGTACCAACAATGAAACTACTACGGCGTGTTAGTTTCACATTAAGCTAACAGAATATAATAAGATTGAACTTTCGTACGAAAAATTATGACCATACAAAAATTATGTTCATTCTTTATTGAACAGCCCTCGTAAGTCAGTTTTCTAATAACATTACATTTATTTTGAAAACGATAAGAATATGTTATTTGCGTTTTCTAATTAACTTCTTTAAAACATTATTTTTTACCTTCTGCAAAGAAACAAGGCATTGCTAATAAAGTAACAATAAGAAAAAGAAACATGCACATCAAAGATTCAAACTCATGTTTGCCCACTTAGGAATCACATACGTTTTATCGCTCGGCTACCATGCATATGGCCAAGCCGCAAAGTACACCGTGTTCTGTTTTATCCAGGGCAGGCCATTCCCGCTTTCCCGCGCGAAACATTGTCACTGCTGACTGAGGGGCGTGACGTCACTGAGAATACAAAGCAAGAGCGCTTACACGTGAATGTGCGTAATGCAATATTATGATTGCATATTATTAGATAAGATAAGGCACTGATGCATGCAAATTCCACAATCCTTCTGATGAAATAAACGAGATGCAGTTGCTTATGAGCTATTGTAGTTATTGTCAAGCTTTTGTCGTAACATTTTGAGTAAAAGTAGAAATCATTGCGATGTTGCTGAATGCAGACATGCTTCGTATAAAACTACGAATGTGATTTTCCATTGTTTGCCTAAAGATCGAGAACTACAGCGCAAGTGGGTTTTACGCTGTAAAAGGGCTGATCCGGTTAATGTGAATAATGCAAGGATTTATTCCGATCACTTCCTGCCCGAAAATTATGAACGGGATTTAAAAAACGAGCTGTTAGTTTTGCCGCTGAAAAGAAAATTAAAGGGCGACGCTGTACCGTCATAGAAAATTCCTAATTGGCATGGGGATGTGTTTGAGGCGGTAGTGCAAGTACCAGCAAAACCAATTTGCAGGTAATTATCAGATACATTCCATTTATGTATTTGTTTCTATGTGTACACTGAGTTTATTCGCTCCATTTTTATAAAAAAAGTTTGATGCCTGGAATAATAATAATAATAATAATAATAATAATAATAATAATAATAATAATAATAATAATAATAATAATAATAATAATAATAATAATAATAATAATAATAATAATAATAATAATAATAATAATAATAATAATAATAATAATAATAATAATAATAATAATAATAATAATAATAATAATAATAATAATAATAATAATAATAATAATAATAATAATAATAATAATAATAATAATAATAATAATAATAATAATAATAATAATAATAATAATAATAATAATAATAATAATAATAATAATAATAATAATAATAATAATAATAATAATAATAATAATAATAATAATAATAATAATAATAATAACAATAACAATAACAATAACAAAAACAACAACAACAACAACAACAACAACAACAACAATAATAATATTATATTATTATTATTATTATTATTATTATTATTATTATTATTATTATTATTATTATTATTATTATTATTATTATTATTATTATTATTATTATTATTATTATTATTATTATTATTATTATTATTATTATTATTATTATTATTATTATTATTATTATTATTATTATTATTATTATTATTATTATTATTATTATTATTATTATTATTATTATTATTATTATTATTATTATTATTATTATTATTATTATTATTATTATTATTATTATTATTATTATTATTATTATTATTATTATTATTATTATTATTATTATTATTATTATTATTATTATTATTATTATTATTATTATTATTATTATTATTATTATTATTATTATTATTATTATTATTATTATTATTATTATTATTATTATTATTATTATTATTATTATTATTATTATTATTATTATTATTATTATTATTATTATTATTATTATTATTATTATTATTATTATTATTATTATTATTATTATTATTATTATTATTATTATTATTATTATTATTATTATTATTATTATTATTATTATTATTATTATTATTATTATTATTATTATTATTATTATTATTATTATTATTATTATTATTATTATTATTATTATTATTATTATTATTATTATTATTATTATTATTATTATTATTATTATTATTATTATTATTATTATTATTATTATTATTATTATTATTAAATAATAAAACTGTTTTTATTAATAGGCAATATCAGAAGAGATCCCCGGTGCGAAGTTAGGACCGTGCGAAAGAGGGCGCTGCCTACTATAGTATCTTTATCTCCCAAAAACAAAAAAAAACAAAAAAAAAACAAAAAACAAATTTGACCAGTCGACCAGCACGGAGGTAGTTCCTGACCACTCTGTTGTTGCTGAAAAGGAAATAATTAGACTAAAGACTCAGATACAAGCCCTGGAGAAAGAAAACAGTGTTTTGAAACGGCAGAACAAGGTACAGAAGTAATATTTTGTAGATTCCATGGACAAAGTGGTGCGAAGTGTAATGGAGTGATGCAAAATTTAATTTCTATAATAACTTCCAAGTTTCCCGAAATTCATCACAAAGTGATCTCTCTTAATGTGAGGACAAGAACCTTCATTAGAATTAGGCACTTAAACAAAAGAGCGAAGGCAGAAATGATCAGGATACTTGCAGCAAAGAAAAGTCTTCAATGGGTTGCTTCGTCATTTCCTTGAGCTACAGTGAGTAAGTACATATGAATAGTAACATGTTTTAAACTCTTAATACTAACTGCTAGAAAGAACCTTCATTATAATACACAAGTGGATGTTTATTCCTTCCGATTTTACACGTAGCACAGCTTAAATAACACATACTGAGTGGCTAGTGTTTAACTCTCGCGGTTGAACTGTATTCTCAGTGACGTCATGCGCGTTAGCCAATGGCAGCACGACTCTCCGGAATGGCCTACCTGAGTATTCTAGTTGCCTTGTGTTTTATCTGTAATTTTACCGCGCAAAATATGACGTCATCAATAGCATGGCTGATGGACCGAGTGTATATACGATTCCGCTAGCGGCGTGCGATCGTATTTGATTGGCTGACAGCAGCTTTGAGGCCTCCCTCTACCGGCAGTTAAATATACTATTTGAGAGATTGGTCTACCCGCGTAATTTTGCCTGGACCGTAGATACCATAACTGTTTTTCTTAAAAAACTATATATTGCGCTGCAATGTACTGCAAAGCTAATTATGTAGCCATAAAAGTATACCATGAAGAATATACGAATTGATAAATGAATGAACACTTATTTCACAACGAACATCTGTTTTACTGTTATAGTAGACCTATATGCATATTGTAAACCTGTCACATTAAATGGAAATATTTCAATTTGATCTCAATTCTTTTCTATCACCCACAGTTTCCTCACAATGTAACTTCATTACAAACCAGAAAATTGGCAGAACATGTTCTAGAAATGAAAAATAAATCAGTGTTACAATATAACAAAGCTTTTATACAAGTCTGAAGAAGAAAATATCTCTAGTACATGGTCTTATATGTCTATTTTCTCATATTTCCTTTCTCTCTTCCCCTTAAATACTGTCTGTATTGCGAGAAGGTATGCTTGAGGTCTTTCTGTCATAACATTATTTATTGCTTCTAGATTGGGACCAGCCACTTTATAGAGTCCAGCGTCTCTCTTTTTGCGAGTAACTGATCCTGTATCTTGGAAATGTTTGATGTACCTATTTGTTCTAAAAGACATAAGGATACCAACATTAATAGAGATTTTAATTAAGCGTGAGAATGACAAAAATTTATATCGTATACTGATAAAACGTAAGATGTTTATGTTGCAAACAAAAGTATGTCAATTTGACGGTACCTGGACAATTTTGACAACATTGCGCTCCGAGGGAATTGTCTGAATACTGGATAGCGTTGCATAAACTCCTCTATGCAGCGGTTTAAATTACGAGGGCTGTTCAATAAAGAATGATCACAATTTTTTTGACAACGTACCTGTACTCATCCTCATAATTTTGATGGTCCTTCTCAAAATATTCTCCCCTGAATCCGATGCACTTGTCCCAACGTTTCTGCCAGTCTTCCAAGACATGCTGGAAGCCATTTTTGAGAGATCCTTCAAAATCGCCTCCGCAGCCGTCACCACTGCTTCTGATGATGGATAATGCCTCCCACGAAGGCGTTTCTTGAAGTTAGGGAATAGAAAAAAACACGTGGGGCCAAATCCGGACTATAGGGAGGGTGAGGGATACACTTCACGTTGATTTTTGCAAGATATTCAGCAACAACATTGTCAATATGCAGCCACGCATTATCGTAGTGCAGCATCCGTCCTGCTTGCTTGCCCGCCTCTGTGGCGTAAACGGTAGAATGTCTGCCACAAATTCAAGAGTTCCCGAGTTCGAATCTCGGCCAGTATGAGTTACATGGATAAGGTTTTTCCGGGGTTTTCCCTTATCCTTCAAGATGAATGTCGGGTAAGTCTACGCTCCATGGACCCTGGACTCATTTGAGCGTCAGTTTACCCAATTCATTCACCGTCCGATATGGCTTAATGTTGGAGGACGTAAATTACAAAAAAAAAAAAAAAAAAAAAAAATTGCTGCTTCATGGAAGTGTGGTCTTTTGCACTTGATATGGACTTACAATGTTTTCAGGATATCCCTGTAGTTATACATGGGATATCCATAACATTCCCAGCAGAAGCAAGCACTTTTGCTGTTTTGGGGGTTGGTGATGAAGGAGATTTCCACACTGAGCTTTGCTGTTTGCTCTCAGGATCAAAATGAGGTAGTCAAGTTACATCAGCAGTGATTACGTTTGTAAGAAACTCCGGATCTTCCTCTAACATCAACTTTAACTACATGTTACTTCCATTGCAGTCGTAGGCGATACTGAACATGTCTGAACTTATCTGGTTCTCACAGGCGGGAACCAGGAGTACCAACAATGAAACTAGTACGGCGTGTTTGTTTCACATTAAGCTAACAGAATATAATAAGATTGAATTTTAGTACGAAAAATTATAACCGTAAATAATTATCATCATTCTTTATTGAACAGCTCTCGCATTTTTTAATGTTGCACCAATTTTAATGCCGATACGAAAGTAGCATTCAACCTTGAAGACGTGGTGATGTGTGTTCATATCCAGGCGAAGCTGGTTTTTTTAGTTACCAGCGCAGCCACATTCAAAGTGCTGTAGCGTGCTTTCTGTTTCACAAAAATTACCGCTTCTTCTCCGGAGAGGGCATTATGATTTCAAGATAGACTCACCTGTCAACAATGACGTCATTCTTTTTCAATCGGAGGGCGGGAAATAATGAATAGAAATGAACACCGTGTATCTATCTATCGCATAGGTTTGAAATGAAGCCAGAGTGGTATCAAAGTGTAGGTGAGAGTCGTGCAGTATCGGCCGGCATTCAGTACCGGCCACTACTGTGATTTCCCTTTTTGCCTCCAAGTGGCAGAAGTTTCCAGTAAGCAGTAGCAAGCTTATGCATCCAGGTGCGCTATAGTCGGATATCTTCCTCTCTTCAATTGTTTGTCTCCTCTGAGTGCTTGATGGTGGTTGATGTAGCTCTTAGAGCAAGGAGCACATTCTGAGACTTAATGTAGCTCTTAGCGCAAGGAGCACATTCTGAGGCTTAATGTAGCTCTTAGCGCAAGGAACACATTCTGAGGCCTATAGCAGCGCTATATTTGCGATCTCTGTAAACCAGTGAGCTAAACATTTGTGAACTTAGCAGAAATAGCGCAAATAAGTTCTCATGCTTTGGTATTCTACCATTGTTCTATATGTGGCAGTGCAATGTGATCACTGACAATCTATATTGTAACAGAAAAGGCAGTGGGCGATACTGCAAGACACTTTCTACAAGCCTTATAATTCTAACTTTTTTACTTTCGATGTAATAAAGTATTATAAATAAAATATAAAAGTAAGGACATTATACTATCTATGGAACATGTCTTGATGTAAGAGAATAATATAGTAAGATTCCGATTAACCACCACAGTTACAGAGTAATGTCAAAAAACTGAACCCGACCAATACTGCATGACCTTCCCCTATATTGGAAACATCAATTGTTCTTTCACGCTAACAGTGTGTAGGTCATATGGCTATGGCATTGAATTTTTCAGTCTGACTCTACATTTTCAAAGCATGAATTGCGTACGCAGCGTCAACGAATGCTTCCGATGTTTTCCAAATGGAACTTAGTGTTTATTAGCTGCTCATTTTTTTGTCTGTGTGTATATAAACACGCTAAAATTCGATCGTCTGTTAGCCTAATGTGAAATTAAACATGCGGTAGTAGTTTCATTGTTGGTACTCCTGGTTCCCGCCTGTGAGAATCAGGCAAGTTCAGATATGTTCAGTATCTCTTACCGCTGCAATGGAGGTAAAACGTGCAGAACATTATGCGGCTTTGAAATTCTGCTTTCGTCTCATAAATCTTCAGTTGAGGCCTATACAATGTTACAGGAGGCCTATGGAGAGTCTCTTCTTTCCTACAGCACAGCTCGAAGGTGGTTTAAAATGTTTAAAGAGGGGAGACAATCAATTTCAAAGGCAGGTGGACACGGTGCTCCAGTTACTGCACTTACGGAAGAAAACATCAACACTGCTGCTGCCATTGTGAGAGAGGATTGACGAATTACCTTAAGATCACTTTCTGAAGTACTGAACATTTCATTGGGTGCCACCCACACGTTGGTGACAGAAACATTACACATGAGACGTGTTTGTGCGCGATGGGTTCCAAGACTGTTGATTCCCGAACAAAAGGACATTCGCATGCAGGTCTGCATGCAGTTAAAGTTGATGTTAGAGGAAGATCCGGAGTTTCTTTCAAACGTAATCAC